>JAVTVY010014121.1:0-58316 GCA_036873755.1 Hanleya hanleyi | reverse complement strand
ACTGAAGAATAAACGAATAATGGAAACGATCCCTAAGAGAACAGATACAGAGGTGCACAATTAATACCCATTGGAATTCCTATATGCTGCTGATAGATTGTGTTGCCAAATTTCACCTAGATATTTTTAATGAGAAATTCAAGCAACTCTTTAAACAAAAAAACATCCCATGAATGATATCTCTTGTATGTAGTAGAGCTAAAGAATGCTTTATGGCTTCCGACATTCATATATCTACGATCAGTTTTCTTGAACATAGATACTACATGTATTAATGAACTTAGACGGTCAATAAGCTCCTGATGAGGGATTGTAGTATAGAGAGTCGAGAAATCCCATGTGGGTACACGTCTGTACGGTATGTGACCTTTGGCATCAAGTTCTTCCGTAAGCAACACGGACGCAGAATTGTCGAGCATATACACGCGGGAAGGAGTTGATAGTGGACAATGATCTTGGATTTTAAAAATGTAGTATAGTCTGCACATTGTAATTAATAACACTCAAACAAATCGACATGCTGTTGATTGCCATAAGGAACCATATAGATCTATGCATAATTTCCACCGATGTATTAAATGTTGATTATCATGCAGTCAAAGTTTAAAAGAGTTGCGTGGGGATTGGTAGAGTCTCTAATTCGCGAAGCGTTTTTTAGAAGTTGGATATTTAGTTCAACAAATTACAACACATATAAGGGAAGTGGGAAGAGGTGCCAACATACTGACATAGCCACATGACTTCACAGTAGAGTCTTCCGGGTAGCCTATTCTAAAGCACATACCAAGAATCTAACAATTCGTGATATGTGCTGTATCTCAGGTACGCTTTTATTGTACCTGGTCATGTGGCATCTTGGGTGATATGACCACACGGCCCCTAGCACCGGCATAAGCGGTATTAGATACAAATATAGAGAGCTATGATGGAAATGCTCTGACAACTCGTATATTGGTAATTGGTGAGCTGTTTCGCTGTGAAAACTCGTACACTGGGGATTGGTGAGCTGTATCGTCGTCAGATGAAAAGGACGGCATTTAACACAAAATACTAGTCTGTAAGGCCCGGTGTCGACCCAGCATCAACTGCCCACAAATGCCAACATATATCAAAGACCAAAAGATCTGTATAGGGGGCGGATCTCGGGGACCACCCCCTGTCGTTCACCAGCAGAATCTCGCCATATACAGGTAAACATTACAACACATATAAGGGAAGTGGGAAGAGGTGCCGACATACTGACATATCATACCTACCGGCACAAATTCTTTCCTTGATGAAACTCTGTCCAATACACTCGTGGTCCAATATTTTAAATAATCGATGTAGCTTGTTATTCGATATGAGCTGGAAGAGCAGACATTTTGCTTGATCGGCTCTTGATCCGGCAGCTCGGATCTTCTCTTCTTGTGCTGGGAGAATACCCCACGGCTTCGAAAGCAGCACATCACAGCAGCTCAATGGGTCAAGCTGTGCCACCAAATACGGAATACGTATCTGACAGGCGGATCCAATAAACCTGCTATTAAAATTTTTCGTATCACTTTCAAATGTCGATGATGCAAACCTTTTGACGGATGTCAATGAACTTGGCGATCCGTTATTATCAGTGTCTCCTGGTTCTGACATGGTTTATTCACACAATGTCAACTCATAATGTTGCTCACGTGATATGGGAATCAGGTCTGACAGGAACTACCATTTTACAGAACCGTACCTGCAAAAGAAAGAAAAACACATTATAACAATGCCTATATACATATTAAACAAAAAGAGTGTTAGTGATTTAGTCCGTGAACTGCTGTGACCAAACGTGTCATTTTTTGCCGCATGAATCCATGAATATTTTCGGTATGTCCGGAAATCGCAAATTTTGAATATTCACCTTCTATATCAAGGAGTTCAAATGATTGGAAATTAAAATGTATTTCTTCAAATTTTAAATCAGTTTACTTTAGTCCATGCCGTTGCAAGTGAACTGCCCCACCGTTTCGTCTGCCGACGGGTCGGCTCCATGAAGGTACGTCACTCCTCGACAACTGTAGACTACTGCGTGTTTCGATCCAAGGGAGATAACCAGGATCCAGACACTTTCAAAGTTTCAACATTACTGCACGGAGTCCCTTCAGTATTAAGCTGTGTACAATCTTAATATTTTCGAGCATGGTATCTTGAAAGAAATATCTCAAACTAGCCCAGTAAACAGAACAGAATTAACACTCGTTCCTAATTATAAAATCTAAGGTATTCCGATTCCGAATTAAAATGTATTTCTTCAAATTTCAAATCAGTTTACTCCATGCCGTTGCAAGTGAACTGCCCTACTGTTTCGTCTGACGACAGGCCGGCTACACAAAGAGATGTCACTCATGTGACACAACGTCACAACTCGACAACTGTAGACTACTGTGTGTTTTGATCCAAGGGAGATTTAGACACTTTCAAAGTTTCAACATTACTGCACGGACCGGATCCCTTCACTATTATTAAGTTTGTACCATCTTACTATTTTCGAGCATGGTATCTTAAAAGAGATATCTCAAACTAGCCCAGTAAACAGAACAGAATTAGCATTCGTTCCTAATTATAAAATCTTAATTATGTTTCATAGCTCATATCAAAGTGTCAGAGAGATTTGTCTTCGCTTCCAGTACCCAATGATCACACGTGCAAAAAAAATAAATAAAAAATACTACAAAACGAAGACGAAGGATCATCCAGACATTCACTTTCAGACTAATTTTGCTGATTTCACTTGTACTATAACAACCGACATAAGTACAGTTTCTAGAAATCTTGAAACTCCTACTTATAAAAATAATATCTTGGTGTTTTCCAGTGTCCCTTCTTCGATCTTTTTCGCTCAAATTCGAAATTCTGCAAACAAAATTATAAATCAATCGTTTGTTCTTAGTCACAATGGCCAAAAAGATCCTCTTGTCATTAGCTTAAAATTATCGGACAATGGTGGGCGCTAAGATCCTTCAGGATCTCTCGTTACCTGTATATGGCGAGATTCTGCTGGTGGACGTTTCGCCCCCGAGGCCCGCCCCCTGCACAGACCTTTTGGCATTGTGGGAAGTTGATGCTGGGTCGACATCGGGCCTTACAGACTATTCTTTTTCATCTGACGACGGCACAGCTCACTAATCCCCAGTGTACGAGTTGTCACAGCGACACAGTTCACCAATTACCAATATACGAGTTGTCAGAGCATTTATATCATAGCTCTTTAAATTTGTATCTAATACCACTTATGCCGGTGCTAGGGGCCGTGTAGTCCGATCATCGAAGTTGCCACATGAACAGGTACATGTACAATACAAGCGTGCCTGAGATAAACACATATCACGAATCCTTAGATTCTTGGTTAAATTAGATTCTGAGGTAAATCTGGTGTAATTTGGCCTCATGACCACGATTTTCATGTTGGCATTCTACTGTCTTGAAGAAAAGCCTACTGACCCTCATTTTTAATAGATTTTCCGATTCCGCATTATTCTAGAAAACTATTGTGGCATTTTGAAGGAAATGGACATTTTATCCGCTTAGAAAATATTAGCTATTTCAATGACAAAATAGAGGCATTTTTCATAGAATTTCTCTCTAAACTTATATATTAGAGTAGAGTTAAACCATTATAGTACACCATATGAATTCTTATATTATGCAAAATTAGGCCCAATGACCTTTATTTTGAATGTTGAAGGTTTGCGCTACATCTTGTCGAAATATAAGGAAAATGACATTTTATTTTCAAATTGTCTGGAACCTCCTTATTTGCATGTGAATTTGATGAGTAAACCTACCCTGGAGCGACCATTACGCCCCCCCCCCTCCTTCTACCAAACTTTCTACCCTTTCTCTGGGATGACAAATCATTGAGAGCTAACATTCCTGACTGCTCGTTCTGATGATTGTATTGAGTCGTTTTCTGACTGAGCATTGTAAAAATCATAGCTGTGTGCTGTGAGAGAACGCCGGTTGCTACACCATCTTCATGAAATGATACAAACATCACAGTGGAAACACAAGAAACAGAACATGACTCTAACCTTATCGAACAGTAACCGCGGTTGATATTCAGCAATCCTTTCACAAGTGAACAATATTTTCAAACCACCGCACCGCTCTTTACCATAATAATCAGCTATTCCATAATGCCGAGTGCGTTGTTAAAGAAATGCCTGAAACTAAGTAATAGAAAACCAGAAAAACCTCTTTGGATATTCAGTTTGTGAAATGTTTGGCGCTTCTTTTTTTATTCTCACTGCGCTTAACTCTTGCTTTAGGTTGTATGAATATCGTGATAAATATGTATACTATTTTCGCGGCATTTGTTGGGCTAGGTCAGATATAGCTATAGAGTTTTCTCAAATTTCCCTAAAATTTCGTCACCATAGCTCAAACAAATTGACATGATTGAGATCAATGGACAAGGTGACTGTTGCTGCAAAATCAGAGAATAACTCAGATCCACAATTTTTCCGAGAGTGAGACAATGTGTCGCGTGCCAAAATTGAGGTAGATGGTCAGCGGTCAAAGCCACTGTCTCCAACCTTTTATGGTTTGAATATCTGACGTTTTCTTGCAACAGCTATGAGGATAGTGACCAATAGATCAAAAACCTACGGTCATTGTGACTCCAAAATGGGAAATAATTAAAAATCACATTTTTGTGCGGATAGAATAGGGAGATAAGGTTCTGCGTACCAAAAATCGAGCTCAATAGGCCAAAGACCTTGAGGTTAATAGTAAAAACGCCACTGTCGCCCGACCATCAGGAAGCAATTGAAAACATGAGGCACCAGAGGTGCTACAACTCCTCAGCCCCTTAACAGTCTAGACCAAGATGTTTTTATGGGTGTAGAAGTTTGGATGCATAGCAGAGAGTTATGTTATGCGAAATACAAACCCAAGACATAACTCAGACAGATGAACGGATGGATACACTGACACACGGACGGACGGACGGGCAATCGGAGTATACCCCCTACTATGTATAGGAGTATACAAAGTTACAAGGTATCCACATATCTGCAGAAAAAAACATGTGAAGATATCTGACCTGAAACTAAATGTCGGATGGGGCTAAGATCTCTGGGCTGAAACTAAATGTCGGATGGGGCTTTTGTCCATTGGGGCATTTGTCCTCTGTTTATCTGTTTGCTGAGGCTTTTTTGCAAATCCCAAAATAATGCTGTACTCTGCTCATATTGTTCATCATTTTCATCCAGCGTTTTGTGACCGGTCGCCATTTTTGCCAGTGCTGGTTACTGCGCAACTAAATATGAACTTTTCAATGGGAAAAATTGAAATCGCCCGATTTATTCTCAGGAGTGTGGTTACATGTAGCACACCTAACATTGCACGCATTAAATTAGTTCAGGTGAATGATTGGTTATCTCCATTGATGAGCGGTATTAACCTAAAAGCTTTTACTAAGTGGTAAGTATATATACTCTGAATCATATTTCTTTTGTATATTTGTATTGCATATGAACAAAAACAATTTTGGAATTGTCTGTATTGCAAGCCAAAAAATAAAAATCAAATCTGGCCCCATATCCTGTCAAGCAGTTTAACGTGAAACAAACAATTATTATTAATGAGCCATATAAAAAGTAGGCCTAACAGTTTGCAATAGATTCATAACAGATACGCAACAACAGTAAAAAATAAGGACATTCTTGATATTTTTGTCCTACATATTTTTCGTTTCATACCGCGATGGTTTTTAAGGTGAGATCAAATTATCTCCCAAAAAATATATAATAATCAAGAGCCACAGACTTAAGCAAGAAGTGCAGTGCCATTAAATTAGTGCTTCTAAATAAATGGGTGTTCTCAACGTAAAGTGGTCGACCGCATTGTTGTTGTTGTTCATGACAGGTTTCATACAGGCAACGTCTCTGATGTCATGAACGATCCATTTTTTCCACAAATTGCCTACCGCTTGATTCTCTTTGCCCGATGTGCTGTCTTACGGAAAATTGTTTGTCATTCTAATTATGAAAGAATGCGAATCAAATTCATCTGCTAAATAATATCCAAACGTCCCAAGATTCCATTTTCACCCTCTCGTATTTTTCGTCTGAGGACCATGCAATTCATTCTTATGAACTCTTTTTGCCCTGCAGCCGAGCGACGAAACTACCTGAACCATTACAGAGAGCATTCAAGGCTTTCAAAAAATAAATGAGCAAAGGTTTACGAGATTTAGTTGCGCATTACGTCATCAAAACATGCGGATTACAAGCGTCTAGCCCGTCATTCATAATTCAGCCGTCCTCCATTAAAGAATATCCGCGTCCATAATCCAAAGGCCTATTCCATATTCCATATAACAGTATTAGCACCAAATTCAAAAGGACAACCACAGTATACATAAACATAGGCTAGTTTCCTGCAAGAGAGAAGCGGTCAACAGTTTTCAATGATGCCAACAACACATCAGGATGTTCCAAAAATATAAAATCCGTATCGCTGATCAGTATTTTTAATCCATAATAATCGTTGTAAAGTCGTCATCTAGAGAAAGATGTATCTCAATCACGCTTTGATTGTGGTGGTTCATATGAACACCATGAGGATGTTGAAGTACAAGGGTTCATACGGCCCCTAGCACCGGGTTAAGCGGAATTAGACACAAGTTACGAAACGTAGCGCCATAGATCTTGCACGCTACGCTCGTATTTTGCTATCCGCATGCATATGTATCGCCAAATTTGAGAAACTTTGAGTGGAGGCGCTTGTTGGAATAGCGCTGTTTGATAAGTTTCTGCAACAATGTTTTGTGACGCTGATTAAAATGGTCACATTTAACACAGGATCTAGCAAATGCTACTAGCCGAGATATGTATAGGCCATATGCAGGTCCCAATGGAATATTACTATTCAGAAAGGGATAGTTTACGATATCGAAATTGTAATCATCTCTTTTGTCATAAATGCGACAAGAGAGAATGCCCGCTTCATTTTTATAGAGATATAAATCTAAATATGATGTGCCTGTAGGGCTATCTGTAGTTTCCTTCAAATCCAGTGAAGGTGGATATATATCATTTACTGCGTCATTTATATAGCGATTATCCACGGCGAGAATATCGTGTATATAGCGTTTGGTGAATGAGCAGGAACGGGCTTTGAATGGATCGGTTTTTGAATGCGCCTGTATATAGTCATACCCGTAAGAGACCAGATACAGGTCAGGCAACAGGGGTGCACAATTAGTACCCATTGGAATACCTATATGCTGCTGATATATTGTTTTGCCAAATTTCACATAGAAATTTTTAATGAGAAATTCAAGCAAATCTATAAACAAAGAAACATCCCATGAATGATATATCTTGTATGTAGTAGAGCTATGGGTGCAATCCACAGTAGACACCTCGTTGCTGGAAATAGACCCTTGGTATAGCCCTTCCGTCTTTCTGAGATGCCAAACCATCCAGAAAACCCATATAAAAGTATATATTTTCTTCATGGGAATGCTCATGCCATTAATTCAGCATACAAGCCAGTTATGCAAATTCAACCCGGGATAAATTTTCTTCCCTCGGAACGTACTCCACATTTTCTGGGAAATCTATTAAAATGACCCAAAATACGCCATATTTCGTTCATTTCCTGGAATAATCTTGACAATCGATTTCAATAAGATTTCGTCTCAGTGTTTCCCGTCTCGGGGCGAGATAAAAAAGCTATTCAAAATACGGGGTCGACCAGGCCGTTTTTTGTCACATATTCCATATGTAACATAACCCTATTTTTAAACACCTGAAAAACGTACGAAACTGAGGCTGACGAAATTTGACTTCGTGGCCCGACTCGCCATATAGCTCAACCGAGCCACCCATCCGCATATGTCATTTTGAAGGAATGGTAGTACCCAGAAGCTTGGTACTATAAATACTGGTTACCAAAAAGGGAAGGATAATTATCATGTGGTCAGACCCGGACGCTCTGCTGTATTAAATTTTTTTAGGGGGACCAATATTCCGAAACTGTGGACTACTCCCTAAAGAATGCTTTATGGCTTCCGACATGAATATATCTACGAACAGTTTTCTTGAACACAGATACTATTAACGAATTTAGACGGTCAATAAGGTCCTGATGAGGGATTGTAGTATGGAGAGTCGAGAAATCTCATGTGGATACATGTCTGTACGGTATATGACCCTATGTACGGTATGCGGAGCCCGCTACGGTCCGCTTTGCAGCAAGACGACAGGATATATCGAAGTTTTTTGATTACAGGTCAGCTGTTTGATTTGAATTTCCGTGAAATAGCGAATAAATCTCTCTGAACGAACAACACACTGATTAAGCTAAGTTTTGCTTGCGCGAATCCAACTTCCATTTTAGGCGAGTCTTTGCGCGAATCAATTCACACGAAAAAGAAACCTTGAAGTTGTGTAGTTGAGTAACCCGAGGCAGATTTTTACTTTCTCTCCACTTTCTTCGCTGTTTTTTTGCTTTTCAGATGGGTGCTCATGAATATACATATAGCCGATATGAGCACGTGATAGTTTGTCAAATCACTTATATAGTGATAGTTTGTATAGCATTGCGCCATTCATAAACCTGGTGAATCACTCATCAGTATCAAATATCCCGTGAAACGAAATCCGTGAAATAAGACATAGACGGTATTTCTCATGGACAATTTATTCTACTATATCAGTAGTACAGAAAGGACAGATTCTGCCTCATTTAAATAGTTCCGGCAACAGGGCATGTATTCCTCCGCGGTGATGCGGTCTGGTGGTGATGCGGTCTGGTGGTGATGCGGTCGCTGGAAAAAGCTTCCGCGGAGAAAAAGTAGTGCCCAGTTCGAATTCCTCCGCGGTGATGCGGCCTGGCGGTGATGCGGTCTGCCTCCGAGGAGAAAAAGTAGTCCCTAGACTTGAAATACGCTGCATGGTCCGATTGGGTCGAGTGAGGTATCAAAGTGAAGTATATTTAAAGCATGGGTGGGTGCATGTAAAATTTTTCCTGAAAAACAAACGGAACACGGACTTTATCGAAAAATCTGGGAAAATGCCTGTATGGGGTATGGGGGGTATATAGGTCGCCGGGCTTAACGGGGCTTGCCTATGAATAGAGTTATCTCCCCCTAGTTCCAGGGTGGGTGTATGTAAAAATTTTCCTGAAAAAATACGGAACACGGACTTTATCCTAAATTACGGGAAAATGCCTATATGGGGTATTGGGGGTATATAGGTCGCCGGGCTTAACGGGGCTTGTCTATCAATAGAGTTATCTCCCCCCTAGTTCCAGGGTGGGTGTATGTAAAATTTTTCCTGAAAAAATACGGAATACGGACTTTATCCTAAATTACGGGAAAATGCCTATATGGGGTATGGGGGTATAGGACCATCCTGGGAAACCTACTTCTATACATTTGCGGTAGGGTTGTGGGGTCTCGTTTTACTCGTCTCGTCATTTAGAACATGATAGGAAGTGTCGCGGAGCGAATCGTTGAAATTTTTGGAAAAAGTTCAGGGAGACCCATATAGTCCCATACTAGGGGTATAGGACCAATGTTTGCCCCACTGGGAAACCTACTTCTAGACATTTGCGGTATGGTTGTTTGGATTTGTTTTCTTAGTCTCGTCAAGACAAACATGATAGGAAGTGTCCCGGCACGAAACGGTGAAATTTTTGGAAAAAGTCACCGAGGTCTGTATATAGGCCTATAGGCTGGCTATATGGGGAGTATAGGTCCAACCTGGGAAATTCACACACGTTCATTGTGATATGGGCTGTTTGGATTTGTTTTTCACGTCTCGTCATTTAGAACACGATGGGAAGGGTCGCGGAGCGAAACGGTGAAATTTTTGGAAAAGTACACCGAGGCCTGGGTAGGCCCATAGGCCTATACTGCATGGCTATGCGATTGCATGGCTATCGGAGTATAGGCCCATACGGGGTGGACCTTTTGGGGTCTAAGTGAGCCCCTAATGATTCTATGATGTCGTATGGGGTCTTATTTTGAAGCTGTCGTGGAGGAGCATCCGACTGGACTAATAGTTCGTCCGTTTTCAATATTCTGCGCATGCGCAGTCTGGCCCATAGTATAGAAGGCAGGCATTTTCTGGGGTATGTGGGTGTGCGTTTGGGGTAGAGATGCACCGCTATGGGTCCGAATGGGTCGTGGAAGGTGTCAAAGTGAAGCTTGTGTGGGGTAGAGTCAGAATGGCGTGGTTTTAAATGCAAGTCGCGTCAATCTGCGCATGCGCAGTTGGTTGTAGTAAGTAAAGTGGACATTTTGGGGCAGTAAAGGAAGGTATTTGGTGTAGAGAGGGACCATCCTTGGTCCGAATGCGTCGTGTGAGGTGTCATTTTGTAGCTCTTGGGGTGTAAACCGCGATTTGAGGGATGTTCACGTCATCTGTGACGTCATTGGTGACGTCATCAGTACGAGTAGTAGCCAAAGTGGACATTTTGGGGCAGTGAAAGGAAGGTATTTGGTGTAGAGAGGGACCATCCTTGGTCCGAATGCGTCGTATGAGGTGTCATATTGTAGCAACGCCCGCCAACGCCAAGCTTAACGCTTCAACGCCCTGGTGAAATAGCTCAGAAGTTCTGATTTTCTAGATATTCCATGGAATTGTCACTAATTCTTCGAAATGCAGTGACGCCCGTCAACGCTTGTAGTTACGCCTTAACGCTCTAACATAACGCCTTGACGCCATGATATAGACGAGAGAGAGAACAACAACAACAACAAGGATGACACTTGAGAGAACAACAACAACATCAAGTTTTTTTTCATATAGTTTATTTTCCCCAATGTTACATCATACCCACGCTGGGGGAGCCGCGTTGGGTATGTTTACAACTCAAAAAGACTCTTGCCCAATCAGAGGCCACCATTTGCATCTATCCTATTCGCTCCGTCCGTTAGATTCTTGTCCAATCAGAAGTCTCCATTTCAGAAAGTTCCATCTTCGGCCATGTTCGCTCTGAACCGTTTATTCTAATCATCATCGGACAGGCCTGGATATTCTTCGGGCAGCATGTCCTGAAACAGTTGATTTCGCATTCTGATCGCATTTTCCAGGGCCTCGGTGGGTGGTAGCCCCATAGCCTCTTTCAAGTGACGCTTGGTCTTCATGATGGACCTGTGCGTGGGGTCGCCTTTAATTTCAAGCGGTAGTAAGGTATACTGTTCATAGATCGCCATGGCTGTTTTCCTGATGCGGGGGCGCATTTGGGTGTACGTCTGTTGTAAATTATCCTCTCCGGCGTCCTCGATCGCTGCAGCGTACGTATTGATAGCTGCTGTCACAATACGATCACAGAAGGTAGGTTCTGCCTCACTTTCCACGGACGTAGGCTGACTATCTGAGGTCAAGCTCTCCGTATCACTAGATAGACTCTCAGCAATCTCTGTTTCGGTATCAGTCGATACACTCTCAGCAGTCTCTGTATCAGCATCCGCCTCAACGGACTCCTCGGAGTCTTCAATCCCATGTATATTTTTCTGGTGTCGCATCATATCGTAATGTCTGGTGAACGTGCGTTCGCACTCAGAGCAAGTATAAGCCATGTTGACGGTTGAACGTCGACTGTGCGTGTTTTTGGAAATACGCTCGCTTTTATAGACAGTAACGCCCATCAACGCTTAGCTTAACGCTTCAACGCCCTGGTGAATTAGCTCAGAAGCTCTGATTTCCATGGAATTGACACCAATTCATCGAAATACAGTGACGCCCGTCAACGCCCGTCGTTACGCCTTAACGCCCGTCTCAACGCCTTATCACACTTTCTTAATGCGTTAACGTCGTTTAAGGCACCGTTTCCAATTATCGTTCGCGAATGAATCGTTTATTTCGTCAAATTTTCTCGAAGTCGGGATTTTCCAAGGCGCGAGGGAATGGATTTTTTTCTTCAAAATAAACGATTCATTCGCGCCCGCTGTTCGAATGGTTTTTTTTTCTGTTGGCAATCGTTTTTCAATCGAGAAAATTCTCGCGAATAAAAAGCGATATCGCGATTCAATCGCTTTTTAATCGAGAAAATATAAACGATTGAAAAAAAAACGATTGAGGATTATAGCCGAAAATAGTACGCCATTGGTTCAGCCTGACTGACCCGCATACACGTTCGAGTTTCTAACACTTCAGTCAGACTATATAAAGTTCGATCATTTTTTCTTCTTCCTTTTCCATTCTTTGCCTAGTGTACTATATGGTGTTTCTGTACAGTTGGCGGTTATATAGATACGATGGGGATATTGAAAGAAATTGAAAAAAATATCTATATATACACATAGGAATAATGGTTATGCATATAATTATAACTTCATATTTACATATATTTTGTACGGGACACAGGCCCGGATATGGTCAGATTGGGTCATTTGCACTTGCAATTTCGTCTATTATTTTGGGTATTTCTGTGTTTTAAAGCTGGTATTATTCCAGATTTCTTGTGTAGCATTTTTCGTGAACGTTTTTGGCATCTGTGCGGGCTGAAATTTTGAGTTGATTTGTCAGATTTTCGCTGTACGCGTGATTTTTGTCCTACGATCACCATTTTCCTTGTGTAGATAGATGGCGCTGTATTGAATATAACATTGTCATGCTTTTGAGTCTTCGAAAGCACTTAATTATTAATATATAGCGCGGGCTATTTGTAAAAAATTTCACAACTGGTTAATCCAGTAAGAGATGAAATTATATAATATTCAGTTGGTGTTTGGCTTGAGCCTTTGGAATCATTCATAGTTCATTTATCAAAATATAAAATTAAAAGAAAAAGTATTGTACATATGCGAATCCAACCGTTATATGCGATTCAATCATCATTGTGATATGTATTGATATACATATGAAATCACTGCCGCGAATATTCTTATAATAAATAAAATTAACTTGATGGTGATTTTTTGAACTTATTCACATCTCAATAGTTTAAAAACTGTACCAAAACATGAATGGATACCCTTTCCTAATGTATGTTTTACTATAACAAAATATACATATTTAATTACACTATTTTTCACCTTAACTAACCTAGAAATTCTCGGCTGGAGGGCTAAGCTGTTCTGGATTATTGCCATGCGCCCATTCACACCTCTATCAAGCCTGTGCCGTAATCATTCTGATAATGCAATCAACGACGAACTCAAATCCACTTATGACCTGTACCCGGTATTTACAAAACAAGATATTGTGACTATCATCCTGTATTGTTTATACCAAGTTGCATGAATATATGAGGAAATTATCGAAAGTATGAAGGGAATGACTGAACATTAATACATTGTCGACTCACACGATTATTGAATAAACATGTAATTTTGTCATTTACGCTTCGCCAGAGTAAATCTGAGCGCGAACGTCACAGGAAGCATGGTACAGGTATATGTATAGATATTTCCAGCATACATGTACGCCCTACTTCGGCTTGTAGGAGACTATAGATCGTGAATCATATATATTATTCGGTTATCTTACGACAAATCCGCAATCAACATTACATGTAGTTCCCAGTTCGCGGATAGAGCGGCGTACGACGGCAACACGGCCTATGTGTCAAATATCACTCCGCCTCACGATTCTCTCGCGCCTTGAAAAAAACGATTCTCTCGCGATTGAAGATTCGCGATCAAGAACGGATCGCGCATGGGTAAACGATTCAAAAACGATATCGCGAGAGAATGGTTTTTTCCAGAAAAGGTTCAATCGTTTTTTCTCATTTTTTTCTCGATATCCTCGCGACTGATTCGCGACTGATCGTTTTTCAATCGAGAAAATTGAAGAAAAATCGCGACTGAAGAAAAAACGATTAATGGAAATGATCCCTAATGATGCGTTCGAACAAATGTTTCTTTTGTGCTATTGGTCTGACATACGCCGCTTTCCAGTTCATGCCAGAGGTTTTCAACATCGACGCTGTTCTTTAAATTTCCATATGGACTGGGTCCTTATCCAACAATTTCAGTAAGTCGGTAAGTCGGCATACCGCTGACGTAAAGCCCGTCGTAGTCTGGGTGCCAATCTGTTATGGGCTAAAATTGCGGCTTCCTCTTTCGAATACTCTTTGCGTTGAAACTTGTTTTCTGTGACCTCCAACATCTCGCCCATCTCGGCGTCCATACTTTCTTTGAACAAATCCTTCCATAGCCTCGAGTTTACATTATGTTCTTCAACCTCAGGTTGGTCCTTCACGGTTGGGTGATATTCCGGGACTGGTGGTATGAAGAAGGCCCGCTGTACGGGGGTGGGTTGCTGCTTCACCAAATGTGGACTCGGTGGATGGTGTAGGGGTTGTGGTGATCCCTCGCCGGGTAGCAGGTGGGTCGTCAGCCGGCGATCTTCGGGGGTATGGGCTTTTAAATCTACGAACAGGTAGCCGTACGGACGACTTGTCGCTTCTTGAAACGCCTGCATGAAATGGTCGATGTTCTGAGGATAAATTCGACTACCAAACACACGAATTTGTGCTCTGTCGATGGGATTGGAGAACAACACAAAGTATTGGCAGTTCAAGGCAATATCTCTGGACGCCTTCCCTTGAGGAAAGAGATTCTGGGTCAAATAGATGACGGACAGATTGCGATGATGGGACCCTTTGGTGAATAGGTCGGCGATTTTCGAATTGTCCTTGGCCGCACTCATCAGATCATCTAGCACTACCACGTTGGTCTGCTCGGGGTCAAAGTAATACGGTTCGTCTATGTCATGAGGAATCCCTGGGACGAAACTCACATTCTGTAATCGCGTAGTTTCGTAGGCGGGCTGCCATTGGCTATGACACCAAACAACACGTGTCGGAGCTGGGGTTGCCACACCTCCCTCTAAGAACTTCATTACCCAGGACGTCTTTCCACATGCCGTAGGGCCGCTCACCGTCATCGTATAGGGATGCTCTACTGCACTTGTTGGACCTATAGCGGGACTCGGCGGTGTCTCTTGGTTGTGTTTGCCTTGAATGTGCCTGAGCATACTATCGCGACGAGAGAAGGTTCTCTGACAGAACGTACACGTACACGACATGTTGATCTGTCGACCAATACATAAGGACTGATGAGGGACACATGTTCATTCTTATATGTACAGACACCACCACCACCACACACTACCACACACACACACCCACACACACACACACCACCACCACCACCACCACCACCACCGCCACCACCGGGCGTTGACGGGCGTCAACGCCCGGTGGTGGTTGGGGGAACTCCCGTATGGCAGAGCTCTTGGATCGGAGGTCTTGGAGCTCAAAGCCTGTGGAGCTCAGATCTCGGAAGTGACATTTGCATACGACCTCTGTGAGGTCACTTCCGCTTCCGTTCACGTGACCGGAACTGACCTTTGACCCCGGCGCGCAATTTTATCCGGTATTGTTAGCGCGCGCCGGGGTCAAAGGTCAGTTCCGGTCACGTGAACGGAAGCGGAAGTGACCTCACAGAGGTCGTATGCAAATGTCACTTCCGAGATCTGAGCTCCACAGGCTTTGAGCTCCAAGACCTCCGATCCAAGAGCTCTGCCACACGGGAGTTCCCACCACCACCACCAGACGTTGACGCCCGTCAACGCCCGGTGGTGGCGGTGGTGGTGGTAGTGGTGGTGTATGTGTGTGTGTGTGTGCGTGTGTGTGTGTGTGGCAGTGTGTGGTGGTGGTGTTGGTGGTGGTGTCTGTACATATAACAATGAACATGTGTCCCTCATCAGTCCTTATGTATTGGTCGACAGATCAACATGTCGTGTACGTGTACGTTCTGTCAGAGAACTTTCTCTCGTCGCGATAGTATGCTCAGGCATATTCAAGGCAAACACAACCAAGAGACACCCCCGAGTCCCGCTATAGGTCCAACAAGTGCAGTAGAGCATTCCTATACGATGACGGTGAGCGGCCCTACGGCATGTGGAAAGACGTCCTGGGTAATGAAGTTCTTAGAGGGAGGTGTGGCAACCCTAGCTCCGACACGTGTTGTTTGGTGTTATAGCCAATGGCAGCCCGCCTACGAAACTACGCGATTACAGAATGTGAGTTTCGTCCCAGGGATTCCTCATGACATAGACGAACCGTATTACTTTGACCCCGAGCAGACCAACGTGGTAGTGCTAGATGATCTGATGAGTGCGGCCAAGGACAATTCGAAAATCGCCGACCTATCCACCAAAGGGTCCCATCATCGCAATCTGTCCGTCATCTGTTTGACCCAGAATCTCTTTCCTCAAGGGAAGGCGTCCAGAGATATTGCCTTGAACTGCCAATACTTTGTGTTGTTCTCCAACCCCATCGACAGAGCACAAATTCGTGTGTTTGGTAGTCGAATTTATCCTCAGAGCATCGACCATTTCATGCAGGCGTTTCAAGAAGCGACAAGTCGTCCGTACGGCTACCTGTTCGTAGATTTAAAAGCCCATACCCCCGAAGATCGCCGGCTGACGACCCACCTGCTACCCGGCGAGGGATCACCACAGCCCCTACACCATCCACCGCGTGCACATTTGGTGAAACAGCAACCCACCCCCGTACAACGGGCCTTCTTCATACCACCAGTCCCGGAATATCACCCGACCGTGAAGCACCAACCCGAGGTTGAAGAACATAACGTGACCTCGAGGCTATGGAAGGATTTGTTCAAAGAAAGAATGGACGCCGAGATGGGCGAGATGTTGGAGGTCACAGAAAACAAGTTTCAACGCAAAGGGTATTCGAAAGAGGAAGCCGCAATTTTAGCCCATAACAGGTTGGGACCCAGACCACGACGGGCTTTACGTCAGCGGTATGCCGACTTACTGACCCATATGAAATTGTTGGATAAGGACCCAGTCCATATGGAAATTGAAAGAACAGCGTCGATGTTGAAAACCTCGGCCATGAACTGGAAAGCGGCGTTTGTCAGAGCAATAGCACAAAAGAGACATTTGTTCGAACGCATCATTAAACGACGTTAAAGCATTAAGAAAGTGTGATAAGGCGTTGAGACGGGCGTTAAGGCGTAACGACGGGCGTTGACGGGCGTCACTGCATTTCGATGAATTGGTGTCAATTCCATGGAAATCAGAGCTTCTGAGCTAATTCACCAGGGCGTTGAAGCGTTAAGCTAAGCGTTGATGGGCGTTACTGTCTATAAAAGCGAGCGCATTTCCAAAAACACGCACAGTCGACGTTCAACCGTCAACATGGCTTATACTTGCTCTGAGTGCGAACGCACGTTCACCAGATATTACGATATGATGCGACACCAGAAAAATATACATGGGATTGAAGATTCCGAGTCCGTTGAGGCGGATGCTGATACAGAGACTGTTGAGAGTGTATCGACTGATACCGAAACAGAGATTGCTGAGAGTCTATCTAGTGATACGGAGAGCTTGACCTCAGATAGTCAGCCTACGTCCGTGGAAAGTGAGGCAGAACCTACCTTCTGGGATCGTATTGTGACAGCAGCTATCAATACTTACGCTGCAGCGATCGAGGACGCCGGAGAGGACAATTTACAACAGACGTACACCCAAATGCGCCCCCACATCAGGAAAACATCCATGGCGATCTATGAACAGTATACCTTACTACCGCTTGAAATGAAAGGCGACCCCACGCACAGGTCCATCATGAAGACCAAGCGTCACTTGGAAGAGGCTATGGGGCTACCACCCACCGAGGCCCTGGAAAATGCGATCAGAATGCGCAAACAACTGTTTCAGGACATGCTGCCCGAAGAATATCCAGGCCTGTCCGACGATGATTAGAATAAACGGTTCAGAGCGAACATGGCCGAAGATCGAACTTTCTGAAATGGAGACTTCTGATTGGACAAGAATCTAACGGACAGGAACGAATAGGACAGATGTAAATGGTGGCCTCTGATTGGGCAAGGGTCTTTTTGAGCTGTAAACATACCCAACGCGGCTCCCCCAGCGTGGGTATGATGTTAGATTGGGGAAAATAAACTATATGAAAAAAAAACTTGTTGTTGTTGTTGTTCTCTCAAGTGTCACCCTTGTTGTTGTTGTTGTTCTCTGTCCGGTCTATATCATGGCGTCAAGGCGTTATGTTAGAGCGTTAAGGCGTAACTACAAGCGTTGACGGGCGTCACTGCATTTCGAAGAATTAGTGACAATTCCATGGAATATCTAGAAAATCAGAACTTCTGATCTATTTCACCAGGGCGTTGAAGCGTTAAGCTTGGCGTTGGCGGGCGTTGCTACAATATGACACCTCATACGACGCATTCGGACCAAGGATGGTCCCTCTCTACACCAAATACCTTCCTTTCACTGCCCCAAAATGTCCACTTTGGCTACTACTCGTACTGATGACGTCACCAATGACGTCACAGATGACGTAAACATCTCTCAAATCGGGGTCTACACCCCAAGAGCTACAAAATGACATCTCACACGACGCATTCGGACCAAGGATGGTCCCTCTCTACACCAAATACCTTCCTTCACTGCCCCAAAATGTCCACTTTACTTACTACAACCAACTGCGCATGCGCAGATTGACGCGACTTGCATTTAAAACCACGCCATTCTAACTCTACCCCACACAAGCTTCACTTTGACACCTTCCACGACCCATTCGGACCCATAGCGGTGCATCTCTACCCCAAACACACACCCACATACCCCCCAAAATGCCTGCTTTCTATATTACGGGCCAGACGGCGCATGCGCAGAATATTGAAAACGGTCGAACTATTAGTCCAGCCGGATGCTCCTCCACGACAGCTTCAAAATAAGACCTCATACGACATCATAGAATCATTAGGGGCTCACCTAGACCCCAAAACGTCCACCCCGTATGGGCCTATACTCCCATAGCCATGCAGTATAGGCCTATGGGCCTACCCAGGCCTCGGTGAACTTTTCCAAAAATTTCACCGTTTCGCTCTGGGACCCTTCCCATCGTGTTCTAAATGACGAGACGTGAAAAACAAATCCAAACAGCCCATATCACAATGAACGTGTGTGAATTTCCCAGGTTGGACCTATACTCCCCATATAGCCAGCCTATAGGCCTATATACAGACCTCGGTGACTTTTTCCAAAAAATTCACCCTTTCGCGCCGGGAAACTTCCTATCATGTTTGTCTTGACGAGACTAAGAAAACAAATCCAAACAACCATACCGCAAATGTCTAGAAGTAGGTTTCCCAGTGGGACAAACATTGGTCCTATACGCCTAGTATGGGACTATATGGGTCTCCCTGAACTTTTTCCAAAAATTTCAACGATTCGCTCCGCGACACTTCCTATCATGTTTGTCTTGACGAGACTAAGAAAACGAGACCCCACAACTTATACCGCAAATGTCTAGAAGTAGGTTTCCCAGGATGGTCCTATACCCCCCATATATAGGCATTTTCCCTTAATTTAGGATAAAGTCCGTGTTCCGTATTTTTTCAGGAAAAATTTTACATACACCCACCCTGGAACTAGGGGGAGATAGGCAAGCCCCGTTAAGCCCGGCGACCTATATACCCCCCATACCCCATATAGGCATTTTCCCGTAATTTAGGATAAAGTCCGTGTTCCGTATTTTTTCAGGAAAAATTTTACATACACCCACCCTGGAACTAGGGGAGATAACTCTATTGATAGGCAAGCCCCGTTAAGCCCGGCGGCCTATATACCCCCATACCCCATATAGGCATTTTCCCGTAATTTAGGATAAAGTCCGTGTTCCGTATTTTTCAGGAAAAATTTTACATACACCCACCCTGGAACTAGGGGAGATAACTCTATTGATAGGCAAGCCCCGTTAAGCCCGGCGACCTATATACCCCCATACCCCATATAGGCATTTCCCCGGATTTTTCGATAAAGTCCGTCTTCCGGGGTTTTTTTCAGGAAAAATTTTACATGCACCCACCCATGCTTGAAATATACTTCACTTTGATACCTCACTCGACCCAATCGGACCATGCAGCGTATTTCAAGTCTAGGGACTATTTTTTCGAACTGGGGACTACTTTTTCTCCGCGGAAGCTTTTTCCAGCGACCGCATCACCGCCAGACCGCATCACCGCGGAGGAATACATGCCCTGTTGCCGGAACTATTTAAATGAAGTAGACTCCGTCCTTTCTATACTACTTGTATCTAACCTGTATGATACTGAATATTAGGAAGAAAATATCGTGTCCGAGTGAAACAGAAATGTCCATTCAGTGCGGTCAAGGTGAAGGTCACAGCATGTACGGTCCCAAGCAAAGGCACGTGCACTTTAGCACTTATCAAAGGTCATATTTTCAACCCGTTGTTCACCAGAAACTGTTATTGAATTACTTGACCTACGTATGAAACCAATGACTGGTGGCTTTCTCTCCCTCCCCCCCTCCCCCCCTCCCATGGATTTTAACATAGGAGATAAAATCTGGTATCGGTATGATATAAATTTAGATGGTGAATTTTCCATGATATTCAAGTTCGGGTCAAATTTTGGAAGTGCACGTCGTCGTCGGATGCAGGATGTATCATTGCGACTGCTGATAGATATATTTCTGTACAAAGGTGATGAATTTGGGATAAATAATCAAGTTAAAGCAATTACAATAACTTTTGGGTATCGATAGGGCAGCAATTTCAAAGCCAGAATCGGCCTTTGTTGAAAAGCATGATAAGAGGCAGCAAGACCAAGAGGTACCTTTTGAGTCAGTTTACCCGTGCCCTTGATGGTGTAGCTGGGTCAACGTACACATGGCCGTGAAGGGGCATGGCGGATTGAATTCTACGATGTGATAATTTAGCCAAAGCCATCCCTTCATCCTCAGCATTTGGTGAAACACAGATATCAGGACTTGAACCATGTTAGTGGTTTTAAAATGTGGGTACTGACTGTCACTGTAAAAGAACATCTAAAGGAGCAACTGCAGGACCTAAATTAGGTCTAAGTTGTGGTCATACATACCATATGAATGAGTCACTGGCAATACCGTACTGCTGAATATGCAGAGGAATATAGACTTCTAGACCAAACCAATGACCAGTCATTCACTACACTGAACCAATGGCTGACATACAACTTTACTATGGAGCTCTTGATTGGCTACATGCTAGTAAGAGTAGGTAAATCAGTATAAAATTAGGGCTAATGTATGCATACTTGAATATTCCCTTTTAGAAGATTGGAAAATGGTAGAAAAATAAAAAAAATGTAAAAAAATGATTAATGACCGGTTAGACCTGAAAGTCCAAAACGCTCAAGTAAAAAATAAAAGGATCTTAACCTGTAAGTTTCATGAACTTCCTTGAAATAGTTATCGATATACGGCTCGGACAGACGGACAAACGCACCCCCAGGGTCAAAATACTCCTTAGCCCGTAGGGCTTTTCAGGAATGAATACATTAGAGGGAGACGAAGTGTTACGTACCAAATTCAAGGTCAGGCTCACGTGGTCTCAAAATCAGGAATGATTGATAACAGTATGTCTCTGCTGTTCTCCAGTTCAGGGTTGTGGATTATGATCGAACTTCACATTTACATCGTTAAGTTGAGGCAAAGAAAACGTTAGTAGGTAGAGTGACAGGAAACTAAAAACAAAATTAAAACCTGGGGAATATTTACGTGTCTGAAGGTGGTAAATGTTTGCACGGATTGATATGGGATACGGTAGAGATACCTAAGATAAAAATAAACAAAACCTGAATGATTAATGCCCATTGGGGGTCCATGAACTTGTTTGACAGGGAAGTCATGTAGCATTGTTAAGATAGATAGAGAGGCATGAAAAACACTTTAAAAGAGTATACATACCCCAATGGGATCCGCGAACGTTTTTCTCGTGCGGCAAAAATGTGAACATCACCAGAATATATCATGGGTGCACTCCAAACAATGATGTATACGTTTCCATGTCAACCAAAATAATATCACCTCATGGATAACATAGCAAAGAGCCATGGCCCTTCTCCTAGCCAGGTGCCCACAGCTAGGCTCTTTGGGCAAATGTTATGAAAGTGTTATTTTTGAAGCAATACCTCCGAGTAAACATCCTTAAGTTCCAATATTTGAAGAAAACTAGGTAAGCTTGTTGAGAGCAAGGATCGAATTGCAAGTTTAAAACGTGTCAAAAGCTCATTTTCAATAAATTGGACGGATTTTAAGCTCTTTTGGAAAGAAATTTGTATAGTAGGCAGCAAAGAACCAGAATAAAAACCAATTCATTCAATTCTTATATCAATTCCATGCAGCTTAACCATAAATATATTTTGGTTCTGACTCGATCACGTAAAAATGCAATTAAAAAAATATTTTAAAGGTCGTCTTGTTCCCACAAATGTGTATTCTAATTAGTGATTCAAAGCCATGGATATGTAAGTAGCCCAGTAGGTTAGACGCTGCGTTTGAGCCTGAACATTGGCGATTTTTATCCTTGTGGATTTGAGCTCCATTTTTATCATTTGTAATGTGATCATCTTTGCCTCCGTTTTATGTTTACTTTTGGCATTTCTCCCTCCAGAATACTATCAAAAGAAATAGCTTTTAATGGTATGAAACTTGGAAATGATTATGCAAGGTAATTAATTTCATGATTGTTCTATGTATTTCACAATGGCTAGTGGAAGTATCAGTAATAACTTAATATTAATCACTGCCGAGTTCAGACAAATTACTATAGATACATTTCTTTTTATTTTGTGTATGAACCATCAAGTCCCGATGTTATATTTATGCATGTACGCTAAAATATCGCTCGATTGTACCGTGTGTAAGAACTGGACAAGGTAAAGCAAAGTCAGAGAAATTACTATTGAGCAACACGCCAGTAGTAGTTAGAAGACCGATTGACACCTATTTGACCTCAAAAATGTGCATATCGTGGCGTGACGTGACGATGACGTTCAATATAATTCCAGTAAAAGGGCACTTCCTGTCACGTGACCCGAAGTGACCCATGGGGATGTATTCCTCCGCGGTGATGCGGTCATGTCCGGCGGTGATGCGGTCACGTCCGGGAAGAAGCCTCCGCACACAGGAAGTAGTCCAGTGTCAAAGAGACTTCAAATATACGGGTGGTCGCTTCGTCTTAAATTTCAGGAATGTTCGGCAATCTTCGGCAATGTCCGGGATTTTATGTTAATTGTTATCGCACCGGTCATGTCCGGGAATCTCCGGCGATGCCCGGCCATCTCCGGGAATATGATGGTCAATAAGCCTTTATACGCCCTTCCAAAGCATCAGTGGAATGCACGTCATCAAACATGGTCCACGACAATATCGCCAGATATATGCTCAGCATAAATGGCAAGTGGGGAACCCCCAGTTTCTTCACATGGTCATACAGCGAGAGAAGGAAAATTCTCCTGGTCTTAGCTGGAGTCGAACCCGTACTGCGCGCTTCAGAAGCGGGCACGTTATCCACTGCACCACGAGTCAGCCCATACTAGGCAAGCTTGAAAATACCCTAATATACCTACATGTACCAGAGGGCAGATCTATATACGACTAAGGTGTTGGCCCATTCGAGAACCCACGCATGGACATTTGCGGTATGGAAGTATCGGGGTGGTCATTTTATTTTCTTGTGGATTTTACTATGGGTGTGGCACCTTGTTTTCTTTGTCTCGCGATGTAGAACACGATGGGAGGGGTCTCGACGCCATGCGTTGAAACTTTGTTGAAAAGTGCTGATGACGCATGCGCAGTAGACAGGTAGATCGAGGTGCACGTTTTGGGGTCTAGGTGGACCCATAGTGGTCCGATTGTGTCGCGTGAGGTGTCATCGTAAAACACTCATGGGCGAGCGTCCAACTGGATGGGTGTGGGTTGGAACTGTCGTCATTATGTGCATGTGCAGTAGAAAAAGGGCATTGGAATTGACGTTTTTGGGTCGAGATAGACCAATAGTGTTCTGATTGGGCTGTATGAGGCCTTATTTTGAAGCATTTGTGGTGGACCAACCGACTGGACTGGTGAGTCGTCCGTTTTCAACATTCTGCGCATGCACAGACAGGGATTTGTGGGAAAAGGGCATTGGAAAGAACGTTTTGGGGTCGACGTGGACCAGCCCTGGTCCGAATGGGTCGTGGGGGGTATCAGTGTGAAGCTGTTTTTGGGGAGCGTCCGAGTGGACGATTGTGGGGTGGGAATATCGTCCTTCTGCGCATGCGTAGTTGAAAACAAGTCATTGGAATGGACCTTTTGTGGTCGAGATGGACCAATAGTGGTCCGATTGGCCAGTATGAGATCTTATTTTGAAGTATGGGTAGCGTCGGATTGGACTGGTGTCTACTCCGGTTTCATCATTCGTATAGAAATCATGCATTTTACGGGCTCGTGGGGGTCTGTTGAGTGATTGACGGGCCTTTTGGGGGTGCGTTGGGGGGGTGTTTGAGCGATTGAGGGACCATTCTTAGTCCGAATGCGTCGTGCGAGGTGCCAAAGTGAAGCCCTCGGTCTGTAGACCACGACTTGAGGGATGTCCACGTCATATGTGACGTTGCTGTTGACGTCATCAGTAGGAGTAGTAGCCAAAGTGAGCATTTTGGGGGTGTGAAGGAAGGGGTTTGAGGTAGGGATGGGCCATCCGTGGTCCAAATGGGCCTTGTGAAGTGTCATGTTGTAGCTCTGGGATTGGGGTATCCAAAGAAGCTTTCGTGGGTTAGAGTAAGACTTGCGCGTTTTTTTATTGGAAGTCGCGCCAATCTGCGCATGAGCAGTTGGCGTGTAGTGAGTAAAGTGGTCATTCTTGAGGGGCGCTTGGGTATATTTGAGCGATTGGGGTTCTATATCTCATCCAAAGATGGGGTGTGGGGTGTCATCTTGAAGCCCTCGTGGTGTAGACCACGACTTGAGGGATGTCCACGTCATTTGTGACGTCGTCAGTACGAGTAGTAGCGAAAGCGGCCATTTGAGGGGTACAATGGAGTGCTTTTGGAGGAGATAAGGGACTTTTTTCATCCGGCTACCTGGTAGAGTTACCTGTGTGTGAGTAAGGGTCCGTTTGTCCGTGTGTGTGTGTGTGTGCGTATGTGTGAACATTGTTCTTAGACCACTGCTCGGTCACCCGTGAGCCAATTAACCACGGTCACATACTGTAAAATGCGAGTCGCATAGGGATGGGTCTACGTCATGGCTCTGCAGCAGTAGGGATGAGGATGTGGGGTCCAGAGGGACGTGTTTTATAGACGATGTCGCACATTCGCAGGCCGCTCACTTAGGTGGAGATTTGGGGTCGAGATGAGCCAGTAGTGGGCGTACTGGGTCTGGGAGATTGCACGTTTTTATGGATCTAGATATCCCATGGAACTGACACTAATTCCTCGAAATGCAGTGACGCCCGTCGACGCCTCTCTCAACGTCTTATCTTAACGCCCTAATGCTCTATCTTAACGCCTTAACTCCATATGTTAATTAAAACCTTAACAACCTATCGTAACGCCTTAACGGATTGCCAACCATACAATCACACACACATGCTTTGATCATTGGCCATTGAATACCATGTTCGGTCTGGCTACTTGAGTGTGCGGGGGTATGTGTGGGTGGGTGGGTGGGTGAGTGGGTGTGCGTGTGTGGTGGTGGTGGTGGTGTTTGCGTTTGTGTGTGTGTGTGGCGGTGGTGGTGGTGGTAGTGTGCGGTGGTGTGTGGTGGTGGTGGTGGTGTGGTGGTGGTGGTGGCGTTGCTGAGCGCCCAGTCTTACTCACCAGCCTTGCGCGCGCTCGCTCACTCACTCACCAGAGTTAGGGTGTCACTGCGTTGAGGGCTTAACTGCGTTAAGACGGGCGCTGGGCACGCCTCATTCCCGGAGCTCCGAGCTCGGAGTTCTTGGAGCTTGGAGCTCTCGTAGCTCGGAGCTCTTGGAACAGAGGTCAAGTGACGTCATCAACGGTAGTGACGTCACCGTATTCATGTGCGCTCTTAGTAAGTGACACAAGCGCACCCGGCTGGTGGTGTACCCTATACCCTATAGCTCGAAGGGCATAGGAATAACCAGGGTACAGGTTCACTTTGACACCTCACATGACGAATTCGTACCAAGAATGGTCCCTCAATCGCTCAAACACAACCACGCGCTCCCAAAACGCATGATTGCGCCACTACTCCTAATGACGTCACAGATGACATGGACTTCCCATAATTCGTGGTCTATACCACTAGAGCTTCAATTTTGACACCCTACACGGCCTATTACGACCAGGAATGGTCTCCCAATCATTCGACAGGCCCCCACGAACCCCTGAAATGTCTGTTTTCTATACTACGGCCAGACTGCACATGTGCAGAATGTTGAAACCGGACTAGACACCAGTCCAATCCGACGCTACCCCAGGAGAACTTCAAATAAGGCCTCATACGGGCCAATCGGACAACTATTGGTCCATCTCGGCCTCTAAACGCCCTTTCCAATGCCTTTTTCCTATTGCGCATGCACAGATAGACGATATTCCCATCCCACACCCGTCCAGTTGGACGCTCCCCCACGAGTGTTTCACACTGATACCTCCTACGATCCACTCGGACCACGGATGGTTCACCCCGACCCCAAAACGTCCCTTCCAATGCCCCTTTCCCATAATTCTCTGGCTGCGCATGCGCATAATGTTGAAAATGGAGTCGGATGGTCCCCACGAATGCTTTACGATGACAACTTATACGGCACAATCGGACCATTATTTGCTCGTCTCAACCCCAAAACGTCTATTTCCTTGCTCTTTTTTTACTGCGCATGCACAGAATGACATTATTTCCACGCAATACTCATCTAGTCGGATACTCTTCCACGAATGCGTCACATTGATGTCTTCCCCGACCCAATAGGACCACTATAAGTCCACGTCGACCCGAAAACGTTCATTGAAATACACCTTTTGTACTGCGCATGCGCAGAACGACGCCTGTTCCACAGCCAGCCAGTTGAACGTTTCCCCACGAGTGCTTCACGATGACACCTCACACGACCCTATCGAACCATTATGAGTCCACCTAGACCCCAAAACGTCTACCTCGATCTGCCTGCCTAATGCACATGCGTCCTCGGCACATTAACAAAAGTCAATGCATGGCCTCGTGTTCTGCAGCTCGAGATGAAGAAAGCAAGGGGCCATACCCCATACCGCAAATGTCCATGAGTGGGTTCCTCATTGGGACTAACAGTGTCCAGTGGACCAGAATGGACTTGAACTTTTCAGCGAAGGTCAAACCCTGGCATCGACATCCCTCTCATCGTGTTCTACATCGCGAGACAAAGAACACAAGGTGCCCCACCATAGTAAAATCCACAAGAAAAAAAAATGATCACCCCAATACTCCTATCCCATACATCCATTCCCCGTAGATTAACATCGGAAGACACCGGGGTTTTATGTAGGGGCAGATAACTCTTGCTGGTCCGTCACGTGACCGAAAGTGACCTTTGACCTTTTGACCCGGATGTGACCTGTGACCGTGATGCCATAGTGACGTCAATTTGATAGTAGCAAAAAGACCGATTGAGGCCTATTTAGGGGCAGACAAGGGCGAATCATGGGAGATACCCAGGAATTGTGCTAACAGAGTTATCGCCCCTAAATGGGCCTCAATGCGAACCAGGGGAGATACCCTGGAATTGTGCCAACAGAGTTATCGCCCCTAAATGGGCCTCAATCGGTGTTTTATATACTACTAACCCAGCAATCCAGAAGTAATCAACACAACACACCAAAAGCATGTACATATATTAAAACTTATGTAACAAACCGATTTCTCTCAAATAACCTAAAATACAGTCTTCTTTTACCCGACTAAAAAGATCTTCTAAATTAGCTGCTTGATAAAGAGAATCTCTTATAATCTGAAATTCTACACTTCAGATCAGCTGAAACGTTAGTGTTAGCGCACCAACGGCGCGCAAACGAAGTGCGCCAACACAAAGGTATAGCGCGCCAATGCCCATGATTATCGGCTGGCCATTGTTCTAACTCTGTTGAATGTAGTCCGTCGACATGACTGAACACAGGCCGCGCGCTATCAGCACGGACAGACAATGGCTGGAAGCGAGCTGCTTTGTTAGCGAGCGATCGTTCACGCGACAGAGCTCAGGAAAATGAGTTGGGAGTCCACGTGGCATTAATCGGCACGAATTTGTAAAAGGAAATAGATTTAAGATTTATTTTAATCATAAACACTGCTTGCAAAATGGATTGTAATTTGTGCTTCGTCGGACACCTGCTTTCAAAGTTGACCCAGACTTGCGCGTCTCACGGAATAGCTTTTCTGGTATTAAAGAATAGGTATTTGTTTATTGGAAGTTTCATCTTACGGCCGCTTCTCATACAGATGCGCAAGTTCAAGTCATTCGTTTTTATATATTCAAAAATTCTTGCAAATTGTGTTAATTTTGACCATTCAAGAGTAAATGTCCGGGATTTTACTACCGGATTATGCAGTGTATAAATATTTAATCAGTGGGACAAGAACCGATGAAACGAATTATGTAATACCCGTACCTTTTTACTAGAAATCGGTTGATTGATTTGATTGAAGTCTGGTAATCCCTTTCTGAGGATTTGTCAGCAATAAAACAGAACTCACTCCTCTGTGAAATAGATCAACCCTCATGAAATCTGGTGTCTACACACAACCCAGCTATCCAGACGAACTTTGGTACAAGTGTTGGATGCTGTCTGAACATGCTTAATATAGCCCCGAGCGACCAGTTTGACCCCACGTGGCTTTTTGCGGGAAAATGAGAGAACGTGTTTGAAATCTTGCAACATATTACTGTGCAGAAGTTATATTTTACTGAACCGACAGTATGATTTGGCAGGAAGAAGACCGACTGATGGAAAAATCTTTCACTTTAAGTTATAATCCATATGACTATGAAAACAGTACAGTCGACGGCAGTTCAATACGATATATTTATAGCTGAAGTCCCTCCCTCCATCCCCGACATCAAGACCAACATTTCAAATGTGTTAATGTATACTTCCAGTCGAACAGTATAACGGATGTTATATTGTCAGCAAGAAAACAACACTGTAAAGATTAATAATCTCGTTAAGTTTGGCGTAAACAAGTGGAGAATATAAACATAACAGTGCATTCTCTCTCTGACGGGGTAAAGCGATATCCCGCTTTCGTCCAGCAAAATGTGCGTCTGTGTCTCATTTGAAAAGAAATGAAATGGCATTAACTTATTGTTTAGGTAGAAATCTCTGTTATTGTTTCTTTTTTGTTATTTAGCTGGAACGATGGATGTGTGGGCCATAAATGTTAATTCTTATTTCCTCATCGGAAGTTTCGTGTGCAACCTTTAACAGTGGGGCGGTAACGAATAAAGAGCATATACAATTGGAGTATTTGTCATTCTCTGTAAGGGGCTAATTGATCTTTTGAGTTTCTGTGTATATTTTGGTTAGGCGGTTGTAACAAGACAAGCCAAAGAGACAACTAGTCTGACCGAGCACTGCATGTTGCCCCGATTATGACCTCGACTCGTCCGTGTGTCTGAATTTATACGAAGCTGTATTCATTTGAAATGTTACGTTCAACCGTTTTACTGGCCGTTCTGAAAGAGGAGGCGGCCTTCGCAATTTGCACACACCAACGTTTTATGAATTCTGATAATATATTTAGGCATACTTTTAGCTATCTTTGGCGAAACTTTTGGTAATGAAGATTATTCGTAGTCTCAACCGAATGTTCACAAGACGGCCGAGTTTCCTTGGAGCGCAAACAAAAAATGATAGATAATAATTTACAGCATTCTTATTGAAGTCAAATATTCTATATATTTTTTTAATTACTTAGCCAGTAATTTAAACTGTAGAATAGATTGTGTTCTTGCCGTACACCGCCAGAGGGGAACTCTTTGAAAACAATTCAGTTTTAAGCGGTGACGGCTGTTAGCGCGCAATCCGGCAAGCGTGCCAACGGGGAGCCTTTGTTTACCGCCGACATGCTCACAATGGTTCAGTGGTTTGACCGGACTATATTCTACCGGCGCGTGGCGGCAAGGGTCACATCATGAGGGGTGTAATAAGTCTTGGTGATTAGGCCAGCACGTTGGCGCGCTAACGGTGCGTAAACGCTGTTCACTAATTGGAAGATTAAGCTGATCTGAAGTGTATATGAGTTGATCAGAATATGTTTCACTGTGAGATCTTCTTGGCAAGGAATACACCTTGGGACTGGTTAGTTTTTTAGTAAATGATATGAACGCTCTTGCGTGTTCGATAAGTGTTACAAAAGTTTTCTGGCAGTGTATAGTTCAACTTTCTACTGATTATGATGCTTTGTTCTCTGATGTGGCCGAATCGTGCTTTCAAGTCTGACCAGCGCCCATGTCATTTCTAGACAATACACATTTTGTTGTTTATCGAGCCGAGTATTATTGGTCGTTAATGGAGAAGTGAGATATGGTATGAAAGTTCACTGTTTTTTACAGGCTTGAATATCATATATCCTGCAAAGGTGTGGACGTATAACGACAAAATGACAAAAACAGGCAGCATGGGGTTCCCTACGTTCCAGGCAGATTTTCACCTAATTTATCGACTTGCCCAGCGGGACCCGTAGAGTACACGCTTCCACGTGTTAGATATATTATATCATTGCAAGGTGTGAAAGTAGCAATTTCGACTGGGAGCAAGGAACAAGACTATGTGGTAAAAGTAAGAATTACCGCCCAACGAGCATGTAATCTTCCATAGCTGACCATAGTAGTATATAGAACACGGGAGAGCGCATGTTGACCTTTGACCTCAGAAATTTGCATATCACGTGACAGAGGTCAACGGTCAATGAGTGCACTTGAGTTGACCTGTATCCTTTCATCTCGTCTTTGACCTTGGATCATGTTTACACATGTTAGGGTTGGGTTTTTTCCATCACGGGGAGTGCGCATGTGTATGACGTCACTTCCGATCTGCGTGAATGGGGCGTGACCTGTGAACATGATAGGATATGTACTGACCTGTCTGTGGGGTTTTCCCCTACAATGTCGTTCACCTTCGTGTTTTTTCGGTGAGGTGCGATGGGTACGTCCGTGTCTTTTCGGTGAGGTCCGTGTGAACATGATAGGTCATGTACTGACCTGTCTGCGGGGGTTTTCCCGCCAGAATTTCGCTGACGTCTGCTTGCCCTGGGGGTTGTCTCTTGCCGAACACCTGGCTCCCCGAATTGCAACATTGTTGCACGTTCGCAAGGATTGACATATATTCGGGTCCTTTAGCAATACCATTGATGGGATGCCTGTACTGACTTGTATTTGGGATTTTTCCATCACGGTGAGATCAGGTGATAGTTCAAGGTCATATTGAATGATAGGAATGCGTTTACTGACCTGTTCATCCGTGGTTTACACCCGGAGACTTATATCCGGGTCCTTTAGCTGTGTGTTCCATACGGTTTACACGGGAACAGCCGGGTAGTTACGGAGGTGACCGAAGAGACACGGAGGTGACCGAAGATGTCACGGAGGTGACCGAAGAGACACGGAGGTTGCCATCATCGGGCGTGACCTTGGTATGACTGTATGGGATGTACTGACTTGATTCTGGTTTTTTTCCATCATGCGGCGGTCAAGTGATTAGGAGTGCATCTACGGACTTGTATGCCGTCCATTCATTTGAGTCGGAGACTTTTGCAAGTCATGGGTGGGTGTATGTAAAATGAGGATTTGTCCCGAAAATATAAAAAGCGGAACACGGACTTTACCTCTAAAATAGAGGAAACCCCTTATCAACTCTATCCCAAAGGGCTAATATCGGTCCCTGGCTTATCGGGTTCTGCCTGGAGTGGGTGTATCTAAAATTAGGATTTGTCCCGAAAATATAAAAAGCGGAACATGGACTTTACCGCTAAAATAGGGAAAAACTCCTATCAACCCTAACCCAAAGGGCTAATATCGGTCCCTGGCTTATCGGTGCCTGCTGAGAGAGTGGGGGAGTGGGTGTATGTAAAATTAGGATTTGTCCCGAAAATATAAAAAGCGGAACACGGAATTTACCCCTACAATAGAGGAAAACTCCTATCAGCCCTAACCAAAAGGGCTAATATCGGTCCCCGGGCTTATCGGAGTCTGGGTACATGGGTGGGTGCATGTAAAATCAGGATTTTTCTCGAAAATATAAGAAACGGAAAACGGACTTTACCCCCTAAACTAGGGGAAAACCTCTATCAAGGGCGTATATTTACTAGCAGTCTGGCCGTAGTATAGAAAGCAAGCATTTTGGTGGTATGTGGGGTGTGTTTGGGGTAGAGATGGACCGCTATGGGTCCGAATGGGTCGTGGAAGGTGTCAAAGTGAAGCTTGTGTGGGGTAGAGTCAAAATGGCGTGATTTTAAGTGCAAATCGCGTCAATCTGTGCATGCGCAGTTGGTTGTAGTAAGTAAAGTGGCCATTTTGGGGCAGTGAAGGAAGGTTTTTGGTGTCGAGATGGACCATCCTTGGTCCGAATGCGTCGTGTGGGGTGTCCTTTTGTAGCTCTCGGGGTGTAGACCCCGATTGGAGGGCTGTCCACGTCATCTGTGACGTCATCAATGCGAGTAGTAGCGAAAGTGGACATTTTGGGGAAGTGAAAGAAGGTATTTGGTGTAGAGATAGACCATCCTTGTTCCGAATGCCTCGTGTGAGGTGTCACCTTGTAGCAACACCCGCCAACGCCAAGCTTAACGCTTCAACGCCCTGGTGAAATAGCTCAGAAGTTCTGATTTTCTAGATATTCCATGGAATTGTCACTAATTCTTCGAAATGCAGTGACGCCCGTCAACGCTCGTAGTTACGCCTTAACGCTCTAACATAACGCCTTGACACCATGATATAGACCGGATAGAGAAGAACAACAACAAGGATGACACATGAGAGAACAACAACAAGAAGTTTTTTTTCATATAGTTTATTTTCCCCAATGTTACATCATACCCACGCTGGGGGAGCCGGAGCCGCGTTGGGTATGTTTACAACTCAAGAAAACTCTTGTCCAAACAGAGACCGTCATTTGGCGCTGCATCTGTTATATTCCTTCTTGTCCGTTAGATGTATTTTCGGCTGCTCTTGTCTGTCGCCATTTCAGAGAGTTCCATCTTTGCTCGGTGTGACTCAAGCGTCGTCGGGCAGGCCTGGATATTCTTCGGGCAGCATGTCCTGAAACAGTTGTTTGCGCATTCTGATCGCATTTTCCAGAGCCTCGGTGGGTGGTAGCCCCATAGCCTCTTCCAAGTGACGCTTGGTCTTCATGATGGACCTGTGCGTGCGGTCGCCTTTCACTTCAAGCGGTAGTAAGGTATACTGTTCATAGATCGCCATGGCTGTTTTCCTGATGCGGGGGCGCATTTGCGTGTAAGCCTGTTGTAAGATAGGTTCTGCATCACTGTCCGCGGACGTAGGCTCACTATCTGAGGTCAAGCTCTCCGTATCACTAGATAGACTCTCAGCAATGTCTGGTTCGGTATCAGTCGATACACTCTCAGCAGTCTCTGTATCAGCATCCGCCTCAACGGACTTCTCGGAGTCTTCAATCCCATGTATATTTTTCTGGTGTCGCATCATATCGTAATGTCAGGTGAATGTGCGTTCGCACTCAGAGCAAGTATAATCCATGTTGACGGTTGAACGTCGACTGTGCGTGTTCTTGGAAATACGTTTCCTTTTATAGACAGTAACGCTCATCAACGCTTAGCTTAACGCTTCAACGCCCTGGTGAATTAGCTCAGAAGCTCTGATTTTCATGGAATTGACACCAATTCATCGAAATGCAGTGACGCCCGTCAACGCCCGTCGCTACGCCTTAACGCCCGTCTCAACGCCTTAACACACTTTCTTAACGCTTTAACGTCGTTTAATGATGCGTTCGAATAAATGTTTCTTTTGTGCTATTGCTCTGACATACGCCGCTTTCCAGTTCATGCCCGAGATTTTCAACATAGACGTTTTCCATATGGACTGGGTCCTTATCCAACAATTTCATATGGGTCACGAGGTCGACATACCGCTGACGTAAAGCCCGTCGTAGTCTGGGTGCCAATTCGACCAATACATAAGGATTGATGAGGGACACATGTTCATTCTTATATGTACAGACACCACAACCAACACCACTACCACACGCTACCACCACACACACCACCACCACATTCCACCACCACTACCGCCACCACCGCCACCACCGGGCATTGACGGGCGTCAACGCGCGATGGTGGTGGTGGGAGCTCCCGTGTGGCAGAGCTCTTGGATCGGAGCTCTTGGAGCTCAAAGCGTGTGGAGCTCAGAGCTCGAAAGTGACATTTGCATATGACCTCTGTGAGGTTACTTCCACTTCCGTTCACGTGACCGGAACTGACATTTGGCCCCTGCGCGCGCTAACAATACCGGATAAAAATTGCGCGCAGGGGCCAAAGGTCTGTTCTGGTCACGTGAACGGAAGCGCAAGCGACCCAGGGTACGACGGGCTTTACGTCAGCGGTATGTCGACCTCGTGACCCATATGAAATTGTTGGATAAGGACCCAGTCCATATGGAAATTGAAAGAACAACGTCGATGTTGAAAACCTCGGGCATGAACTTGAAAGCGGCGTATGTCAGAGCAATAGCACAAAAGAAACATTTGTTCGAACGCATCATTAAACGACGTTAAAGCGTTAAGAAAGTGTTTTAAGGCGTTGAGACGGGCGTTAAGGCGTAACGACGGGCGTTGACGGGCGTCACTGCATTTCGATGAATTGGTGTCAATTCCATGAAAATCAGAGCTTCTGAGCTAATTCACCAGGGCGTTGAAGCGTTAAGCTAAGCGTTGATGGGCGTTACTGTCTATAAAAGCAAGCGTGTTTCCAAAAACACGCACAGTCGACGTTCAACCGTCAACATGGCTTATACTTGCTCTGAGTGCGAACGCACGTTCACCAGACATTACGATATGATGCGACACCAGAAAAATATACATGGGATTGAAGACTCCGAGGAGTCCGTTGAGGCGGATGCTGATACAGAGACTGCTGAGAGTGTATCGACTGATACCGAAACAGAGATTGCTGAGAGTCTATCTAGTGATACGGAGAGCTTGACCTCAGATAGTCAGCCTACGTCCGCGGAAAGCGATGCAGAACCTACTTTCTGGGATCGTATTGTGACAGCAGCTATCAATACTTACGCTGCAGTGATCGAGGACGCCGGAGAGGATAATTTACAACAGGCGTACACCCAAATGCGCCCCTGCATCAGGAAAACAGCCATGGCGATCTATGAACAGTATACCTTACTACCGCTTGAAATGAAAGGCGACCGCACGCACAGGTCCATCATGAAGACCAAGCGTCACTTGGAAGAGGCTATGGGACTACCACCCACCGAGGCCCTGGAAAATGCGATCAGAATGCGCAAACAACTGTTTCAGGACATGCTACCCGAAGAATATCCAGGCCTGCCCGACGACGCTTGGTCACACCGAGCAAAGATGGAACTTTCTGAAATGGCGACAGACAAGAGCAGCCGAAAATACATCTGACGGACAAGAAGGAATATAACAGATGCAGCGCCAAATGGCGGCCTCTGATCGGACAAGAGTTTGGGTATGATGTAACATTGGGGAAAATAAACTATATGAAAAAAAACTTCTTGTTGTTGTTCTCTCATGTGTCATCCTTGTTGTTGTTGTTCTCTCTCCGGTCTATATCATGGCGTCAAGGCGTTATGTTAGAGCGTTAAGGCGTAACTACGAGCGTTGACGGGCGTCACTGCATTTCGAAGAATTAGTGACAATTCCATGGAATATCTAGAAAATCAGAACTTCTGAGCTATTTCACCAGGGCGTTGAAGCGTTAAGCTTGGCGTTGGCGGGCGTTGCTACAAGATGACACCTCACACGACGCATGCGGACCAAGGATGGTCCATCTCTACACCAAATACCTTTCTTCACTGCCCCAAAATGTCCTATTTCGTTACTACTCGTATTGATGACGTCACCGATGACGTCACAGATGACGTGCACAGCCCTCAACTCGGGGTGTACTCCCCGAGAGCTACAAAAGGACATCCCACACGACGCATTCGGACCAAGGATGGTCAATCTCGACACCAACAACCTTCCTGCACTGCCCCTTCCTGCACTGCCCCAAAATTTACTTACTACAACCAACTGCGCATGCACAGATTGACGCGACTTGCACTTAAAAACACGCCATTCTGACTCTACCCCACACAAGCTTCACTTTGACATCTTCCACGACCCATTCGGACCCATAGCGGTGCATCTCTACCCAAACACACCCCCACATACTCCCAAAATGCCTGCTTTCTATACTACGGCCAGACTGTTAGTCAATATACGCCCTTGATAGAGGTTTTCCCCTAGTTTAGGGGGTAAAGTCCGTGTTCCGTTTTTTATATTTTCGAGAAAAATCCTGATTTTACATGCACCCACCCATGCACCCAGACTCCGATAAGCCCGGGGACCCATATTAGCCCTTTTGGATAGGACTGAAAGGAGTTTTCCTCTATTGTAGGGGTAAAGTCCGTGTTCCGCTTTTTATATTTTCGGGACAAATCCTAATTTTACATACACCCACTCCAGGCAGAACCCGATAAGCCAGGGACCGATGTTCGCCCTTTGGGATAGAGTTGATATGGGTTTTCTCCTATTTTAGAGGTAAAATCCGTTTTCCGCTTTTATATTTTCGAGACAAATCCTCATTTTACATACACCCACCCATGCAAAATCCTTCCGTAGGGATCCCAAGTCCCCGACTCAAATGAATGGACGGCATACAAGTCCGTACATGCACTCCTATTCACGTGACCGCCGCATGATGGAAAAAAACAGAACCAAGTCAGTACATCCCATACAGTCATACCCAGGTCACGCCCGATGATGGCAACCTCCGTGTCTCTCCGGTCACCTCCGTGTCTTCTCGGTACCGTCCGTGACTCTTCGGGCACCTCCGTGTCTCTTCGGTAACCTCCGTGACATCTTCGGTCACCTCCGTGTCTCTTCGGTCACCCCCGTGACATCTTCGTTCACCTCCGTGTCTCTTCGGTCACCTCCGTAACTACCCGGCTGTTCCCGTGTAAACCGTATGGAACACACAGCTAAAGGACCCGGATATAAATCCCAAGATGTAAACCACGGATGAACAGGTCAGTACACGCATTCCTATCATTCAATATGACCTTGAACTATCACCTGATCTCCCCGTGATGGAAAAACCCCAAATACAAGTCAGTACAGGCATCCCATCAATGGTATGGCTAAAGAACCCGAGTATAGGTCAATCCTTGCGAACGTGCAACAATGTTGCAATTCGGGGAGCCAGGTTTTCGGCACGTGACAACCCCCAGCCCAAGCAGACGTCAGCGAAATTCTGGCGGGAAAACCCCCACAAGACAGGTCAGTACATGGCCTATCATGTTCACACGGACCTCACGGAAAAGACACGGACGTACCCATCGCACCTCACCGAAAAAACACGAAGGTGAACGACATTGTAAGAAAAACCCCACAGACAGGTCAGTACATGTCCTATCCTGTTCACAGGTCACGCCCCATTCACACAGACCGGAAGTGACGTCATACACATGCGCACTCCCCGTGATGGAAAAAACCCAACCCTAACATGTCTAAACATGATCCACAGTCAAAGTCGAGATGAAAGGATACAGGTCACCTCAAGTGCACTCACTGACCTTTGACCTCTGTCACGTGATATGCAAATTTCTGAGGTCAAAGGTCAATATGCGCTCTCCCGTGTTCTATATACTACTGACCATAAAGCACACCTGCATTCACAGGTTGATAGCCCAGGCTACAAGTGGTAGAAGTAAGATTCTTTAACACTTTTGTCAATAACATCGAACTAACCGTGCAATTATTACACGATTTACCAAGGTTATGCGAAATGTACATGTGTCAAGTGCGGGTGTTCATTAGGAGATTCCATTTCACAAGTCGGATGAGGAAAGGGACGTCTGCTTTCATACAAGTAACAATCGAATAAACAAACAAATAAATTACAAGATAAAATTTCCTTCGCAAGTTTAACTGTTGTTTTCATCGGGAAATTGATTAACAAGACGACACAAATAGGCAAGTAGTATATAAGTTTGAAATTCTGTCAGATTTATGCAAATGAGATGACGTCATCGATGACGTCACAGAGCTCTCGTCCAATCAGAAGCGAGTATTTTTATTCAAATCCGTCACAGAGCTCTCGTCCAATCAACAGCCATCCAAGGTCATTTCCGGGTCAAAGGTAAAAAAATAGTTCTTTGACCTTTGTATTCCTCCACGGTGATGCGGTCTGCCTCCGCGGGCAGAAAGTAGTCCCACGGAATGTACACCCTGACTGGGGGTTTTCCCCTGGCCCGCAGCGCGCGCGCATGCGTCACATCCGGTCACGTGACATCCGGCACGCAGCGCGGATGATCGCCGGAAGTGCGTGGGTTATTACTATAATCAAAGGATTGACCTGTTTGTTGTTGTTGCCTTGGACTAACCCATCAGAATAGTACTTATTACGCTGTAGAGCTACGTATTGGCGTATATAACAGGTCGCTCTGCGTCCTACACCATCATTCCTGCGGAATGACGGAGACCCATACGTCTCGGATTTTACAGCATGCGACCGTGGTTAATTCACTCACGGGTTACCGAGCAGTGGATCGGTCCATGTTTGCAGATGGCGACGACAACGAGGGGCGACGCCAGATCCTGAACGAGTTCACAGAAGCGGTCCTCGACAGAGTGCACCCGATGGAGAGGTGTGCCATCACTCACCACTACTGGACTATGACAGCCATCCTTGATACTCGGGCTATGGACCACCAGCGCTCACGCCGGAACCAGCAACGGCTGGTTGGCCTAGTCATGGTCTGTGCCCTATTGACCTTGGCGCTGTGGCATTGGCAGTGGGACCTGACTATAAATACGAGAGACAGTCTGCGTGTGCGTCATTCAACGATCGTCATTGGATCAAGCATGTCACCAGTCCTACGAGCCATCCTTCCCCGTACACCCCAGGTGGGGTTACACGTCTATGAAGATAAAGTCACGCTCGTGGAAGATCGGGATGCCTTTGGGTGGGGTTCGGAGTACACATCCACTACGGTTACCCTACACCGTGATGGTTTGACCAAATTCAAACAAGTGTTGTCTGGTGAGCTCGACGGAAACCTCATCCACCTCGAGAACGCCAACTACGTACACCGTGGACCCTTCTTTGCCCGTGTGGGGCGTTACCACGATCCTACGCAAAGCTTCACTCTAGACCCTGACCTGTGGACAGCCTTGGAGAAAGTGGTGCCTATTGTGGACCAGCTGTTTACACCGGACGAGCGGTCATCAGACCAGTTGGGGTGGGCTCGTGCTATTGAGCACGCGCTGACTGAACCCAATGAACAACTGTCTAGTCATGAACCAGACGACGAGGCTATAGACTATCCGGCTGAACTCAGTCAACCAACACAACGGTGGTAGAAACTTGTTATAAATAAACCATACACTCCGGGTCCATCATCATTTTGTCACCATGAAGCGCTGGGAGAAGGTGTTGGATAACTTATACTACAGTCCCGACAGTCCGGCTGCGTATAGTGCATTGTCGGCTCTATCGAGCGGCCAAATCCCAGGGGATACAACGTGCCCAAGTCCGACATTGGTTAAGAAAACAAGACACCTATACCTAACATCGAGCTGTCCGTCGCCATTTTCTACGGAACCGGGTCATCGTGGGAAGAATAGATGCCCAGTGGCAAGCGGATTTGGTCGATATGAGCGCCTTTGCCACACACAACGATGGGAATCGGTATATCTTGACGAGCATCGATATCCTATCGAAGTAATCATGGGTGGTACCCATCCGGACGAAAACGGGAGCAAATCTCACAGCGGCGTTCAAAGGCATCTTCAAGACCGGGCGCAAACCTTTGTATTTGCAAACCGACGAAGGCACGGAATACCTCAACAGACCGTTCCAAGCCTTTCTCAAGAAACAGAAGTTCTTCTTCCATACGTACAACGAGACCAAGGCTTCCGTGGTGGAAAGGTTCAACAGGCCATTCAAAGGCCGTATGTATAAATATTTCACCTATAAGAATTCAAGGCGGTACATCGATGTTCTCCCGAAACTTGTGAGGGGTTACAATCGAGCCTATCATCGGAGTATAGAGAGCCTCCATTACCGTGACCCAACGCAATGAAGCCCAAGTCCGGCGTGTCTTGTACCCCATACAATCGCAACGAGCACCGAAGGAGATGTCCAAGGTCGGGGACCCTGTACGGATCAGTAAAGTCAAGGGCAAGTTCGAGAAAAGTTACTTGCCCAACTGGAGCGATGAGCACTTCCTGATTAAACGGCGCCTACACCGACAGCGGCGAGTCTATGAACTGGAAGATCTTCAAGGGGAACCGTTGCTAGGCACATTTTACGAGATGGAATTACAGCCTGTCGTAAAAATACAGCAAGCCTACTACACGGTGGAGCAGATTTTGAAAACGGAACGTCGACGTGGCAAACTGTTTCATTTCGTGAAATGGCAAGGCTGGCCCAGTTCTTCAATTCCTGGGTCGCTGCCAACCAGGTGAAACGACTATAAAGCCAGACACCACTACCGTCATCCTTCATTCCACGTTCGACCATGAACACGATGCAACCGTCTCTGAACACAGCGTCTCTCAAAACGCGCAAAGCGCAAGTGGGCTTTGTGATGATATTGCTAACCCTGCTGAGTGTGTTGTACGGAGGTGTGTTTTACGACGTAGCCTATGTCAGCACGTTACTTAACCAACTGAGAACACCAGCCATCAGTGAAACCGGTCTACAGAGAGCACCAGTCAACCCCGTATCGAGCCCTGTCATCACCACACCCCGTGTACAAGCCACAACGAGCTCCACACCAAGTATAGAGTCAGCCCCTACACCAAGTACACCTACTACGTCTGAAAACCCACCGGATTTCATCCCTCACAGTGCACAGACAACGACGACCAAAGTTGTACCCACCACCATCATCATCCCTGACAGTGAACAGACAACGACGACCGACGTTGTACCCACCACTCCAGTTCACTCGTACCAAATTTACAAGAGCGGGTTACCACGACAGCGGATACACCTCCAACCATGGACCCCCGTTGGCAGCATCCCTTCACTTGCGTCATCGCAGGACCGACGGGTTCCGGCAAAACGCACTTCGTCAGGAAGCTCCTTCAACACGCCGACAGCATGATCACCCCACCCATTGCCCGAGTCGTGTGGTGTTACGGAGAATGGCAGGCAGCGTGTGCAGCAATGCCCACATCACGTTCACGGCCTACCCAACCTGGCCGATTTGGAACCCGACACCTTGGTGGTTCTGGATGATCTCATGGCGGAGACGGACAGTCGGCTACCCAACTCTTTACCAAAGGCAGCCATCATCGACGGCTCAGCATCATCTACATTGTGCAGAATCTGTTCAGTAAAAACAAAGAACATCGGAACATCAGCTTAAATGTCCACTACATGGTGGTCTTCAAAAACCCGAGAGATACCACTCAACTGCTGCACCTGGCGAGACAGATGTACCGTGGACGCACTGCGTTTGCGTTGGAAGCCTTTAAAGATGCGACAACCCCTCAGCACGGGTATATGCTCTTCGACCTGAAGCAAGCCACCCCCGATCACCTTCGACTATGCACCGGCATCTTTCCCGGAGAGACTCACCACGTGTACACGCAAAAATAATGTAAACACACCCACAGTGGCTCCCCCAGCTGGGGTGTGTGTGTGTGTGTGTGTGTTTTGATGATGGGGATAATAAAAAGAATGAATACCACATCATGGTTGGTTTTTGTCTCTGTTCTCTGAGATAGATAAAAAGGGGAGGGTTGTGGGTTCTGGCATTAGTTGTACATGATGTCTGCGCGAGTACGGAAGCACGCCCCGACGCTCCGTGTATTGAAGACGGCCCCACCCGAGTTGGTTCGAACCATCGTACGCGGTGCGGACCCTGACCGTGTACGCTGTCTGTGCGAGATCGGGTACAACCTGTTAAAAGGCAACGTACCACTGACCCCGGCTCAGATGACCAAGTTGACCAAGTTGACCAAGCATAAGACAGGTCTCCGAACCTTAGTCCAGAAGCGAGTTTCTCAAACACAAAAGAAAAAGGTGTTACAGAAAGGTGGATTTCTCGGGGCCATCTTAGCACCGTTGGCCGCTTTCGTGTTGGGTCCAGTATTGGGTGGACTCTTCGGCCGACAATGAACCACACGAAACAAATGGTCCTCGTCGAACCTCGGCTCCTTCAAAACCTTCATTCACCGTACCCCGTACCTTCTACGGTGAAGACGATAAACACCCTCGATGAAGAGATGCAACAGATCTTACAGAGACAAGGGTTATGCGATGGTGAGAAAGTACAACAGTAGAATGAGACGCTTCAGCGGTACACGTTCATGGACCAATACAAAAACCCTCTCTACTCCAGCACCACCACCACCACCACGCGATACACCACCGACCTCAGCACCGTTCCAACAGCCTTCATTACCAGGGGTACCACCCACAGCCCCACAGTGGGTCGAAGACGAAATCCTGAAGAGTGTACCTGCATCGTTCAAGAAACAAGCTGGCCTGGTATTACAACGGATGAAACAGAATCCTAACATGACTTGGAATGATAAAGGTGAACTCCTGGTACAGAATCAGGTGGTCCCCGGTACCCACATGACGGATTTAGTGAATGACCTGATGCGTCAACGCAGGTCGCACACGAATCCTCGAGGATGGGAGATCTTCGCTCAAGGCTTGAAAGACATGCATGTACCACAGGAATTAGTGGGGAACCCCCAGCGCTGGGCCTTTATGCAATCACCCAGTCGTGCACGACGACTCTCACCACAACCTTGGGAACCGGAGTCACCCCCCAAATCACCACCACGGCGGGCACCTACTTTTTCACCCCTTTTACCACGCCACCCCCTGCAACCACCAAGAGCTAAGTCACCGCGACCATCATGACGATTAGCGCCCAAGGGCTGGGAGAAGTATTAAAATCAACAGCAGCAGCAGGAAAGCTCAGTCGTCATGTTTTACCTCGCCCTACCCAGTAACAGCTCGGTTGATGTGTTTCCTGACAACACCTTGACCAAGTACGTGACCCAGTTACCGCAACCGTTGCATTTACCTGGACGCTGGGAATGTGGACTCGTGGATATCCAATACCCTTACTCGTGGTACAACGTGCGAGCCAATGAAGTATGGTACGAGGTGACCTACGAAGGACAAGAAACTCGACTCAAACTACCCGAAGGTCAAGACGATGCCCCCAAGGAGTTCATGAGTGGACTGAGAAGTCTGATGCATTATAAGTCTCTACGAGACGTCACGAATACTTCAAAACCCATCAAATCTTTCCCCTTCAAAAATCATGTGGACTTCGATTACAACGCACACAACGACAAGGCCAATCTCACGCTCAGCCCCAACGTGAGTGTCGAACTCAGTCCTACTCTACAGCAAATGCTGGGTCTCAATCTACGGGGGTACGCTGGCCCCACCGGCGAGAGAGCCCACATCCCGATGGACATGCGTGGTGGTATGTATGGCCTGTACATCGACTCGGACGTGGTCGATGCACACATTGTCGGCGACAGCAACGTACCTCTACTGTCCGGTGAGAGGCACGTATGGAGCTCAAGTCACCCACAGTTTCAGGCATATCGTGTATCTACCGGTCAGTCAGACCGATATTAGCTCCATCTTCATCGATATAAGAGACGACACCGGTCAACCGATTGCATTCGAGCGTGGGAAAGTGGTGCTGACACTTCATTTCCGTCAAGTCCGAGCGGTTCACTTTGCATAATGAAGGTGCCTTATCAATGCCATACAGTCAGTTACGTCGATCATTACACCAAACAGGCCGGGGGTAGCTTTCCTGTCTTTGCAGGTACACGCATGCAACGAGGACATGGGCTGGGGAACATACTCGGGAGCATCGTCAAAACGTTCATGCCCTTGGTGACGCGTGGGGTCAAAGCGATCGGCAAACAAGCGGTGCGCAGTGGACTGCAAGTCGCGGGTGATGTCTTGGGCGGTGCGGCACCCAAAGAAGCACTGAAACGTCGAGCCAAGGAAGCAGGAGGCGTCTTGGTCACCAAAGCACAACGCACCGTAGGGAATAAAAGACCTGCACCAACGAGACCACGCACCAGTCGACGACCGACCCAGCGACGACGCACATCGAAGACCAAGGATATATTTTCTTAAAGATGGCTTTCATCCATGCCGAGTCGTGTCCTTCTACCAACAGCGAATTTGATTTATGGACCGTCCCACCTACTCAGACCAGTGCTGAAGAGGGTGAATGGGTGGAACATCTGTCCCTTTCCAGCATTACAGCCACAGGCCCCATTGAATTCACCATCACCAACGCAGATACGACCTACCTGGATTTAGCCCATACGTACCTATATGTGAAAGCTAAAATCACCAATAAAGATGGGTCAGTCCTCAAAGCAGATGCACCCGTGGGTCCAGTGAATCTCTGGCTTCATTCGCTATTCCAGCAAGTGGATATAGCCCTGAGTGATAAACTGGTGAGCGCCTCGACGAACACGTACCCGTACCGAGCCTATATCGAAACACTGTTATCCTACGGGCGTGACGCTAAAAAGTCGTATTTGACCACCCCGTTGTTCTACCGATATACCCCAGGCAAGATGGAAGCGAGTCCTGATAATGATGGCTATACGGAGAGAGTGGATGCCACAGCAGAGAGTCACTCGGTCGATATGATGGGACGTCTGCATGCGGACTTATTCATGCAGGACCGATACCTCTTGAATGGAGTTCCTGTCAAAATACGACTAGTGCGCGCAACGCCTGCGTTTGCCTTGATGGCCCCGAATGAGGACCTCGAGTATAACATTGTCATCCAAGAGGCAAGTCTGTTTGTACGCAAAGTGAAACCGAGCCCAGGTGTACAGTTGGGGCACATCAGAGCCTTGGAGAAAAAACCAGCCCAGTACCCGATTCGACGACTATAAACCAAGTTCTTTTTCGTTCCTAAAGGCAATATGATTGTCAATCAAGAAAACCTGTTCCTGGGGATTTGCCCAAGCGTTTAACCCTAGCATGTGTGGAGAACGTCAGTTATAATGGGACTCTCTCGAGGAATCCGTTCAACCTAAAAGCGTTCAACATCAATTTCGTGGCCCTGCATGTGGATGGCCAACAGGTACCGGCACGTCTCTTACAACCTAATTTCGGAACGGACAATTACATCCGGACATATCTGAACCTCTTCACAGCAACTGGCCAAATCAACCAAGACGAGGGAAATATGATCAGTCGAGACGATTTCGGCAGAGGGTACACGTTGTTCTGTTTCGATCTGACTCCCACCTTAGACAACGATCATCAACTGAGTCTCGTCAAGAAAGGCAACTTACGCTTGGAACTGCATTTTGGGACACCTTTACCGAAAACCATCAACGTGATTTGCTACGCTGAATTTGACAACATCATTCAAATCGATAAAAGCCGTAACGTCCTGTGCGACTTTGCCACCTAACATGGATACAGACCAGATACGCACCGTGCTGGAGAATGATCCAGGGACACGCATGGTCTTTCAATGAGTGTTCGCCCGAGACGTGTTCCCATTAGACCGTGTGTATCCTGCTGCTTACGTCCTGAATACAGACCCGATGGATCGACCCGGGGAACACTGGGTGGGCGTGTACTTGACAGAAGAGCAGGGCGAATACTTTGATCCGTACGGCCTACCACCCCTCCATTCCGATTTAACAGACTTCATGGATCAAGGCACAGAGACGTGGTGTTGGAATACTAAAACGTTGCAAAGCCTGGACAGTATGGTGTGCGGCCAATATTGCTTGTTTTACCTGTACCATCGATGCCGGGGAAGGACCTTATCTACCATCGTACAGATGTTTGACGAGTACCCCAAGGCCGAGAACCGAGATGTACTCGTATATGACTGGGCCGCCCATCATTTCAATGTACAAGTCCCGTTCTGGGCTTGAATTCTTTCAATGTACACACGCCCGCTGTTCTGGGCTTCAATGTACAAGCCCCTTGTTCTGGGCTTCAGTTTTCACGTGGTTGTTCTCTCGTTGTTGTTGTTACTGAATAAAAAAAAATGAGATCTCACCAAAAAACCCTGTCTTGTGTGTTTTATTCATAATGCATAAATGCCCAATGTGGAGATTCAGTCAAACTGAAATCAGTGGTGTAGGATGGGGCCAAAATGTAACCCATCAATGTTAGAATGCAAGAGCACAAAAGTAAAATAGAGAGCCAATGAAATCAGCCCACAGACCAAGTACGTGTTTTGGTCTAGGTTTGGAGCGGGCATTTCATTGAGGTACGTGTAAAGGAAGACGGCGAGTGAAGACTCGTCCAATACGTATAGATTAAGTTTATTACTATAAGTTCTATGTATTTTTAAATATGGAAAAATTGGCTCTTTTTCTCGACCGCTGATTGGTCCAAATGGAACTGCCCATCCTTCCCAGGTTAATTTACAATCCCCTTTTCTTTGACCTTCTGATCCGACATGCTTCCGCGCACTGCCGGTGATGACGCGCACTTCCGGAGAACGCGAGCGCGCGCGCTGCGGTGGGGCCGCGCCGGGCCAGGGTGCGGGCCGGGAAAGTTGGAGGTAGTGTTTGAGCATTCTGAAAACCACCCCAAAAAAAACCCCGGAAGTGACGTCACACACACACACTTGCGCAGACCCACCAAACCACGTGAATGTTAGTCCAGGTGGATGCTCCCCACCTAGGATTCACATGGATACCTCACTCGACCCAATAGGCCCATGAGGGGCTCGCCTAGACCCCCAAAACGTCTATTTCCATACGCTTGGGCTAACGCGCGTGCGCAGAATGGCCCTATGTCTACCCCACATCCACGCCATCAGAGGCTCCCTCACATAGGCTTCACATGGATACTCCACTCGATACAATCGGCCCACTAGGGGCTCCCCTAGCTCCCAAACGATATTGAAAAAAAACAAAGCACTAGTCCAGTCGGATGCTCCTTCACGAGAGCTTTAAAATAAGACCGCATACGACATCATCGGATCACTAGAGGTCCACCTAGACCTCAAAATGTTCATCCAGTATGCACCTATGCACTGAACACTGGCTGTATATACAGACCTACCCGGTACTTAAAAAACATTTCATAGTTTTCCCCATCGTATTCTACAACCTCACAGCCCATAGTAAAATCCACAAAAAACGACCACCCCCTACTACAGGCAAAATTGATGGAAATGTGCGAATCAGGGCCTACGAGAGGCTTGGCCTAGTCCGAGTTGTCTCCCTTGCGTCAGAGTGTGCAGATGGCGCTACGATTTGAAGAGTGTGTAGATGGCGCTACGATTTGAAATGAACCAAGATCCGGGGGAATTGTTTATTAGACGCCATCTTGTTAGCGTTTGTTACACAAAATAGACGTGTACCGATGTTTTTACCCTTTTGCAAGTCATTCTACCCTACAAAATTATATCAAACAGTCATTTATATGTAATTCATACCACGGAAGACCACATATAGGTTCCCCGATGACGTGATACTCTATCGGTCAGCAGACGTTGGAAGAACGTTGTAAATTTTCCTTTGTGCAAACTGGTCCCGCTCGACACACAGGGAATTCGTATCAGTTGGATTGCATATACACACCCATTTCACACCACATCAATATTAAGGGACGCAAACTTGAAATGCACTTTTCCGCTAGAAATTACCGGATTTCAGAGGCTCGATTGAGAACAAATAAACGCAATTTATTCATACCTGGCGGTGTTCAGGTTTTCTGTTAAAAATTTCACCGTTTCGCTCCGCGACACTTCCTATCATGTTCTAAATGACGAGACTAAGAAAACGAGACCCCGCAACCTATACCGCAAATGTCTAGAAGTAGGTTTCCCAGGGGGGACAAACATCGGTCCTATACCCCCAGTATGGGCCTATATGGGGGTGTGGGTGAATGAGTGCGTGAACTTTGGACATGTCCAGACTTGTTTGTCTGGGGTTTTCCCTGGCATGCCGCCATTTTGGATCCGCCATTTTGTAGCCGCCATTTTGTAGCCGCCATTTTGGATCCGCCATTTTGTAGCCGCCATTTTGTAACCGCCATTTTGTAGCCGTCATTTTGTAGCCGCCATTTTGGATCCGCCATTTTGTAGCCGTCATTTTGTAACCGCCATTTTGGATCCGCCATTTTGTAGCCGCCATTTTGGATCCGCCATTTTGTAGCCGCCATTTTGGATTTGCCATAGAAAAACGTATAAAAGGAGGTGATTTTTAGTGGTTTGGTGTATTCATTGCACTACCCAACGGAGCTATCACACCTACCTGCCTGCCTGCCTGCCTGCTTGCCAGCCTGCCTGCCTGCCTGCCTGCCTGCCTACCAGCTTGTTCTCACCAGCCTGCCTGTATGAGACGTGGAGAAGATTTTCTAGGGGGCCCAGCAGCACCTCCGGTTGAAGTCTTGCCTGAAGACGAGCGTGTGAGTGACATTTATCAACGACACTGGGCTACCATACCCCATTGTTTTCATCGGCATCGCCCGATATTGGACTTATATAATTTCCGGTTGGAAGAAAACATCCGTCTACATAGCTACGTGGAAGCTATCTTCAACGACCAAGATACAGCGTTCAAGTTAAATCTCACTTTTGGATACATCCTTCGCCATAAAGAGACAGACCAGCTCCGTTACTTTTATCCCAGCAATAATACCCGGGTGTTTGACCAGCCTTTCACCATTATCCATCGACCGTCTCTGGACACGGTACTGGATCAACTACAAAACTTGGATAGTTTGGAGTGGATACGACAACAACGCCCCAACACAAAATGGCAAGTGGAGATGACAACCAATGTTACGTTTTACGTCACTAAAATGATCGATCACCCTATCGGCGCCCCCATTCATCTCCCGGACTGGTTGAAACACAGAGAAGGCCTGTACGCCTTAGTGAGTGGCGCGCATGGGCCCTACATCGATCGGAAATGTTTATTCCGCTGCCTGGCTATTCATCTCAACAAACGTCCACCCAGGAAATGTGATAAATTGGCCAACTGTTATTGGGAAGACTACTTACGTGAAAAGAACATGGAAAAACAGCACTTTCGCGGGGTCCCGTTATCACAACTGGATGTGGTGGAAAAGAATGTGTGATGGTTACCCGAGAATAACTCCCTCGGACGTGACGGTAGTGAACATGATTTTCGTTTGAAAGTGAAACGGGTGAAAGTTATTGGTATGTGCTGTAAAAATGCTGAAGTTTCATATCATGCGAAATGGTGATTGTCAATTGCTCTAAACTGCATTTATTCAACCTTGAAAACGGTCGATTGTGCTCTTTCGACATTTTAGGGACATTTTCTGAAGGGATTTCCCTTCATATATAAAATATGACACCTCAAACCAAAACAATTTGTGTGTATTTATTATCACAATGGTTAGTGTTACAATCGGTTGAAATATCATTCTGGTTTGAGGTGTCATATTTCATCAAAATTAAAAATTGTGCAAATGCTTCGCTTGTATTCTACCAGAAACGTTATGTGAGCAAGTAAAAAATGCTTTTCAAGTAGACGTCGTCGTAGTCCAGTTGTTAGGCTGCTCGCTTTCAAAAACAGTGTGGTGACCAGTTTGTTGAGCTGTGAGTTCGATTCACATTTGGATCAGAAAAATGTTCTTCCTATTTTCTTATTCTTTCTTTCTAATATTTAACATTTGGATTTATTTATGTTATGTGAAACAATCTTCAGTGATATTCAGTTAATAAAATATAGATATAACTGAGTATACATATTTCTGCATTCACTGCTACAACTCGACCCTTATTGCAGCACACTCATAACATGTCCAAGTCCTCGTGACTGAATGGGTTTATTTTCATGGGTCAGCAATACTTCCCATGTATAAAAAACGAGGGAATCGTCATGTGTATTTCCCTGAACTGTTCACGTTATATTTAAGAATCATTATAGTTTTCACTATGAACAGTAATGTACCATTCAACAAGTCGAAGTGTGAGTGTTGTCACAAGAATACGCGTTCAGGCCAGACCAGAAAAATATCTGGTTCACAGTTCGAGTGGGTACAACGCAGGAGTGACTTTGAAGTCAACACTGAGGAAGTATTATGCCCTCAATGTAGGGCTATATACTATGTAGATTTGAAATCTGCAAAATGATGAGACCATCGAAGCGGCTAAAGCCGTAGCCGATGATGACCAGTCCGAGGGTCAAGTTCCCGTTGTGTCATACTACCAGATATTCTACGGCAAGTTCGATTTGCAACATTACAATGACGTAGCTCGTTAAAAGAAGTTACTTTTGAAACAGCAATAATTCACATAATCGCAAACTATTTAACTAAAAGACGGTTGCGAGTTAATATATGATACATTGAGTAATAACTAATCCTTTTGTATTGTTTGAAAATGGGGTAAAAATGGAATTTCGACCGAAACGAATAATTCTGTACGACTGGTCTACAAAAACGTTACTGTCGAGGAAACCTGTTCATTTAAAAATAGAACGTACCAAAATAGCAGTCGACTGTGCATTTGACGTCATAAAGGGCAGCTGACCTGGCCTGGACAATAGATATACACACGCCAGTGTCCGAGGGAGTTATTCTCGGGTAACCATCACACATTCTTTATTTAGCTGACAAAATCACTTCCCATTTGAGAGATCACATAAACTCGTCCACTGACATCAGCACGATGCCAACCGAGACGGGAGCATTGTCCCAACATCAGTGGATGATTTTTTTTCAAAAAAGGGGAGAAAGTTTGTCAAAGTTTAAAATATGTTTTCAACCTTTCATTGTAATCTTTGTTGATAATCAGTTCGAGTAGTGCAATAGAATAGAAATAATGTTTTCAAAGGCATGCTAACTGGTTATTTTACGCACGGTTAGTGTTGGAAAGTTTATAAAAACTAAAACATATACTTTACCACACTAACCATGCGTAAAATAACCATTTAGCATGCCTATGGAAACATTATTTCTTAAATTACCGCCCAAGGGAGCAAATAATCCCCCATAGCTGACCATAAAACACACCTGAAATCACAGGTTGATCAGTCCAGGCTCTAAAACCACAAGTATTGAGGTACTTGTACATAATGTGATTTTCGATACATTGTAAATATTTTATTATCAGTACAGGACAGGCAGGAGTCCAATAGGGCAGGAGCCCATAAATGGACACGAGCCTAGTGGGCCTATTCTAAGCCCGCAATTACATATCTTGATTGGAAAATATCGGACAAATATATATGTAAATGAACATTTCAATAAATAAAGCACGAACAATATGTCACGAAAATGTTTAATAAAATAGCAAAAAAGAGCAACAAAAATATAGCTGTGGGAAATCGAGAATGTCCCCGCATAGCACGGCCCGTAAACAGAATGCTTTAATTACCGGTATATAAATGGTTCAATTGTCTGATAACCATTTCCACTGGCTAGGTTCAGGAAAGGATGTGTGATGGTTACCCGAGAATAACTCCTTCGGGTCTGGCGGTAGTGAAGATGAATTTCACTTAAAAGTGAAACGGCTGAAAGCGATTGTTATGTACTGTAAAAATGCTGTAGTTTCAGATCATGCGAAATGGTGATGGTCAGTTGCTCTAAACTGGTTATATTCAAAAACTTATGGTGTCTTATTTGGGCCAATTGCCCTATCTCCTAACATTGTAAAAGGCGACGCGCGACGCGCGACGGAGAGGGCGACGTCGCCTTTCAAAACGCGACGGACATTCGCGTCGCGCGTCGCCCTTTTAAAAGGGCGACGGACGACGGACGACGGACATTCGCGTCGCGCGTCGCCCTTTTAAAAAGGGCGACGCGCGACGCGCGACGGACATTCGCGTCGCGCGTCGCCCTTTTAAAAGGGCGACGGACGACGGCGACGGACATTCGCGTCGCGCGTCGCCCTTTTAAAAGGGCGACGGACGACGGACGACGGACATTCGCGTCGCGCGTCGCCCTTTTGGTTTACAAAAGTGCGCATGTCTGGGGGGAGCATCAATCAAATTATCAATTGAAGTTTGCCACTATAGGTTGTACAAACGTATTATATAAAATTCACAATCTTTGTTAACTTTCTCCTTTTATGTAAAGGTGTATCTGTGTTTGTACTTTGATGTGTTGAATTATAGTATATTTCACCGTACTGTATGGTATGCTATTGATTAGAATTGTATTGTTTTGTAATGTATTGAGTTGTAATATGTTGAATTGTAATATATTGTATTGTAATGTATGATATTATTTTGCATTTTATTGTATTGTATCGTATCATATAGTCTTGTTCTGTCTCGTATTGTTTCGTTGTATTGTGATTTGGGGTGTTAATTTCGAACGAAAATGTTCGCATCTGCGATTTCCGAACCTTGTAGCTTCTGACCGGTGTTGGTAATTTGCTGAGAATTTACTGCAACAAAGCAAGAATGGCAAGATATTTAACATACATTGAGACTATGTACCACATAATTTAATTGTTTCGCTGTCAGATATGTTATATTGCTGATTAATTTTCGAACACTGGTACCTGTGTTCCACAAAATCCACACCCCTCCATCGCGAGGACAATACGCATCTATTAGCTTGTCAATGTGTTCATATTTCGTCGGGCTAATACGTAAAATAAATTCAAGTTTCCAATAATGAACCAAAAGCTTATGTAAATAACAGTTTTGCAGGAGTAACAGTAACGACTGGAAAACAGAGAAAAACTAATTAACAGCTTGTGTAGCTCAAAGGAAATGTGGGATCTTAATGTTTACTCACCTTTACTTTGACAGCATATCATGCATATAGTCACTTGTCTGAAATGGCAGAAAACAAAGCCTTACTATTAAAAAGGGTTGTATGATTCGAGATAAAATGCAACGTGGCGCGTTTTAACAGGTCTCCAGAATGTAAGATCTCACAGTTCCATTGAACTACACAAGCGATTAATTATTTTCCCTCTGTTTTCCAGTCGTTACTGTTAATCCTGCATAATAGTTACTTACATACGCTTTTGTTCATTAGTGGAAACTTGAATTTAATTGACGTATTAGTCCGGCGAAATAGTAACACATTGTCAAGCGAATTGTCCTCTCGATTGAGGGGTGTGGATTTTGTGGAATACAGGTACCAGTGTTCGAAAATTGATCAGCAAAAAAAGCATTTCAGACAGCGAAACAAATATATTATGTTGTACATAGTCTCATTGCATGCAAAATATCTTGTCATTTTTGCGATCACCAACATAATTACCAGCACCGGTCAGTCAGGAGCTACAAGAATCGAAAATCACAGCTGTGAACATTATAGTAATACATGCTCCCCCCAGACATGCGCACTTTTGTAAACCAAAAGGGCGACGCGCGACGCGAATGTCCGTCGTCCGTCGCCCTTTTAAAAGGGCGACGCGCGACGCGAATGTCCGTCGCGCGTCGCGCGTCGCCCTTTTTAAAAGGGCGACGCGCGACACGAATGTCCGTCGCGCGTCGCCCTTTTGAAAGGGCGACGCGCGACGCGAAATGGCGACGTCGCGTTTTGAAAGGCGACGTCGCCCTCTCCGTCGCGCGTCGCGCGTCGCCTTTTACAATGTTAGGAGATAGGGCAATTGGCCCAAATAAGACACCATATGTTTTGGCCTATCTCTTTAACATTGTAAAAGGCGACGCGCGACGGAAAAGGGCGACGTCGCGTTTTGAAAGTTTTTTTTTGGCAACTATATTCGGAACGACAAAAAAACTGAGAGCTGATACTCCATGACTTTGTGGCTTATCATATTGGATTCATTTGCATGACCTCCCGAGCAGAGGATCATGAGTAAATTCAATATGGCGGCCATGTGGAGTACCAAAAAAGTGAGGTTTTCATCAGATTTCTTAAGAAATTGTGCTTTTCTGCATGGAAAAGTGGGTGGAACATATTTTATTTCGTGTCAGATTAATATTTGCTAATTTATCATGTTGTTTTGCGAAGAAAACGCTTAAATATAAAAATCGAAAAATCTGACTGAAAAATCGGCAATAAAGGCCATTTTTGAAGATGATATCATGGCGGCCATCATTTTCTAGTAGATCTTGACCAAAAGATATAATGTTGTAAATTTCAGCCCCCTACCGCCAGGGATAGCGAAAATATTTAGAGGGCACTTTCCACAACCCCCCCCCCCAGGCTGCAGTACACCATAAATCGCCCTGACCAGAGATAGGGTTAATAAAATATAGATATAACTGTGTATACACATTAAGGCACTTTTTGCTGCAAATCGACCCTCAGTGTAGCCTCATGACTGAGGTTATATTCATGGGTCAGCAATACTTCCCAGGTAGAAAAACGAGAAAATGTGTATTTCTCTGAACTGTTCTCGTTACATACATGTATATACATATGAATATATAATTCTCGCTATGGACGGTAATGTACCATTTAGCAAGTCGAAGTGGGAGCGTTGTCACAAGAATACGCCTTAAGGTCAGACCAGAAAACTATCTGGTTCACAGTTACAATGGGTAAACGATGGAGAGAATTTGAAGACAACAATGGCGGTGTATTATTACCTTGGTAGGCTTTCTTAGGAGAGTGTTGCTTTCAGACAGAATCTCCTGCGTTCCTGGACAACGCTTCCAAACAGTTCCAAACAGAAGAAGCACATGCTTCTGGTCATTAATACCAGATGGGCAATCGAGAGCGCCAATGGACAAGTGAAAAGATGATATCTGCGCTCTCAGTACCGGTAGATGTATTTATGTGTTTTCGGTCTCTTATTTTGGTATCTACGTGAATGTCAAACTTAGCAGCCAGGAGTGTATAGAATACGTATTAGGTACAGACATTCTACGTCAACATCGATTTTCTACATTGCAATTACGCATCTCTTTAAAAGAAGTTACTTATGAAACAAGAATGTCATGCTATTCTGCATGATTTCACCTATTCTCACATTATTTACCCTACCATGCCTGGAGTGGGGGGGGCCAAAATGCCCCTCCCCCCTATCAAACTTTCTGCGCTATCTCAGGAACGACAAAAAGTGGAGAGCTGTAACTCCGTGCCTTTATACTTTATCATATTGGGGTCATTTTGAGCCTATTTGTATAACCTCCGAGCAGAGCGTGATGGGTAAATTCAAGATGGCGGTCACGTGGGGTATCAAGAAAGTGATGTTTTTGTTATATTTCTTCAAAATTTCTGCTTTTCCGCGCTGAAAAGTGGGCAAGAACTATTTTATTTCACATCACATTAATATTTACTAATGTATCGTGCAGTTTTTGCGGAAAAATTGCATAAATTAAAAATACGAAAAATCTGAACAAAAAATCGACCAAAAAGTGCCGTTTATGAAAATGACGTCACTGAGACGTCATCAAACTGGCCATTTTGGATTTTTTTCACATTTTCTGATAGAGCGTGACCCAAAGGTATAATGTGGTAAGTTTGAGCCCCCTCTTCCAAGGGGTAAGAAAACTAATTAGAATTTTTAAATAATTAGAATAATTAGAGGGGGGGAGGCATTTCGGCCCCTATGCACTACATGTAGCTCCTTACTGTTCTTTATAGTAAGGACAAAAGATGTACACACCGAGTGCCCGAGGGAGTTATTCTCGGGTAACTATCAAACATCCTTTCATTAAGAGTCTAAATTGATGTTTGCTGATCACATATGTTTTGTCAATAATGAGCATTTTGTATTACTTCCGAGTGTTCACTGTAGAGAGAAGTACAATTTTGAAAGTTTAACCACTTAATTACTCCTCATACATGTATGTATATATTTTACCCTTCATTTGCATATAACCCAGCGCGAATATCTTTGCAGAATGCTGGAGGAACTGTTTTCTCGAGAGATATTTTAAATAATTACTTCAATCAGCATATTCGTCACTTAATTTCTTTCACTGGGTAATGGCTATCGAAACGGATGAAATGGATCTTGTCGAAATTGGGCTATTCATGAACGGAAATCATTCATCAATAAATATATATGCAACTCTATGATCGCGCAAATATCCTCCTTTTGTTGGGAAGATTTTTCTGACAATGGCAGAAATAATCCGTCTTGTGGCTGTAGGGTATATGAGAAAGCTCAGACTAAAACTCGAAGTATGTAAACAAACTAATCATCTCACTAAGATGAACGGTCCCTTCACAATTATTCCTTATCATTATATTAAAGACCACTTTCTTAACCCCTGCTGTTTTGCTCGAGAACTGGCTACTGACGTCAAGTGTGGTCGGTTCCATTTACTGACATATGTTAATCAATAACAAGCAGCCAGATGATGCTAGGTCCCCCGCCGAAATGGCAGCAATATTTTTTAACGTTGTTGGTCTCAGGGGATATACATGAGGGAGGCACCTGCTACTTCATAGGCGTTGGATGCGAAAGGGTCTTTCTGCGTCTCCAAGTTTTAAGATCAACTCAGAACAGCTGACTGAACGTTTATTGCTGCTGTAATAGAAGCATGGAAATTATGTAACCGAGATGCAACCCCAAGTTACATCTCAATGCATATTATCTACAAACCAAATTTGACGAGAATCTGAAAGCGTCTTCAACCTATTGCCCGGAAACCAAATCTTAAATTTGTCACCTGCAGGTGCAAGTTAGTGAAACGCAATCTCGAGCATCATCTCATGGCATGGTATCAGCATCACGAACTTGAAGGGAATCTGAAGGGGGTCTTCAAGTTATTGCCCGGAAACCAAATTTAGATTTTGCCACCAGGTGTTGCCACCTGTAGGCACAAGTGTGCGAAACACAATCCCAAGCGAGATCTTATGGCGAAAGAATAACAAATTTGAGAAGAATCCGATGAACAGTTGTCAAATTATTGTCAGAAACAAATTTCAGATTTTTCCCATCTGTCACCTGTACGCAGAAGCAGGCGAAATACAATCCCAAGGGACATATCATGGCATGGTATCTGCATTCTAAATTGGAGAAGAATCCGATGAGCGAAATAAAATTTAGATTTGACATGAGGTGGTGCCGCAATTTGCGTAAACTTCGTCATCCACAAGATGGCTTGCGAATCGTGTGTCGCCATTATCGCGGAGCGATATCCGATACTTTAACGTATACTGTTCGGTCTTTATCCATCGTATCGTATCGTATGGTCGCTACAGGTTCTTATACTGAACCATCTCCCTCCATGTTTTGTTGAGATCCAGGTCTTCAAACTCTTGACCAATCGTAGCCCATCTTCTGTACTCTCTGAAGATTTGACTCGGAGTTAATCGATACTATCCGAGCCGTAGCCGACTATAGCCGATTCAAGCAGACAGGGGGAAACATGTGGTCTGACAATGTCTGAACACATCGGTTACTACGTGAACGAGGCTTTGAAGCGAGTATTTATTTATCTTCCATCGTCCAACTTTATCTTGTCGTGTCGATCGATTTCTGCGTAACACGATCTGCACACGCCTACGTCACTGCCACTCGGCTCCACAAACGAATACGAAACCAACGATATTTTTCGCACTTTTTCATCATTCAGTAGTAGTAGTGAATGCGTGAATGGAGTTAACTTTCACCCGGATGTAAAAATGACGTCACTTCCGGTTGGGGTGAATGAGGCGTGACCTTTGGACATGTTTAGACTTGTTTGTCTGTTTTTTTTCCGCACAATGGCATGCCGCCATTTTGTTCCAAAATGGCGGGTGCAAAATGGCGGCACGGCTCTGACCTTTGTACATGTCCAGACTTGTTTGTCTGGGGTTTTTCCCCACAATGGCATGCCGCCATGTTGTAGCCGGCATGTTGTAGGCGCCATGTTGTAGCCGCCATGTTGTAGGCGCCATGTTGTAGCCGCCATGTTGTAGCCGCCATGTTGGAAAATTGTTGTAGAAAAACGTATAAAAGGAGGACATTTTTAGTGGTTTGGTGTATTCATTGCACTACCCTACGGAGCTCTCCTACCTACCTGCCTGCCTGACCAGCCTGCTTGCCTGCCTGCCTGCTTGCCTGCTTGCCTGACCAGCCTGCCTACCTCACCAGCCTGCCTGTATGAAACGTGGAGAAAGTTTTCATTTTTGGCTTGCAAGTGTGATTTTTGGCATCTTCGCCGTACGACAACAGCGTCTCCATGTAGGATCGGTACGGGTACGTATTGGTGGACGTACTGATGAGTTTATCGTTCAGACTGATATCTACCTGTTGGAACATGGAGTGCAGCCAAAGATTCACCGGGCCTACCACCGTATTCTCCCCGATGGGGTCCCCGGCTTCGTCCACTATTTTGGCTTTCACGTACAAGTAGGTGTGGGCTAAATCCAGGTAGGCCGTATCTTTGTTTTCAATGGTAAATTCCACGGGTCCCGTACCCGTCAGGCTAGCCAGGGGTCGATGTTCTA
>JAVTVY010014120.1:0-50056 GCA_036873755.1 Hanleya hanleyi | reverse complement strand
TGTGGGTTATCCTTCCTCGCTACGCCGTCTTTCGGAATTCACCGTGATACTAATGTGACAGATGTAGATCTCAATCGCACTACCTTGAACGTCAGCGAGAAGAACAATTTTGTCCTATCTCCAGCTACACAATTTATACATGAACGAACTTTCGAACTGACATCATCCAGCAGCAATGAAACAGATATTCACCCTTTTCCTTTCCCAATATTACCTCCACATTATCGATTAGATCCTAGCCAATCTGAGCGATTTCTTGCGATAGATGTAACGGAATGGGTCTGCCCGTCCACGAATCTATGTAATACCAATCGAACTGAATATAGTGCGTGCACATTCGAATGCAGTCAGTGCCAGTGTGACGAAATGTGCGCCTACTACGGAGACTGTTGTCCAGACCTGCTGTTTCAACACTCTCCACACCCTCCACACCCTCCACTGGTTCCATTTCCTTACTTAAGTTGCGAGGACGGATTTTGGACAACATGGGCTAACGATTCTCATGTTTTTATGGTAAGCCGATGTCCTGTGAAACCTTTCTATACGGATGGAGATACTATAAGAAAGTGTAATTTGCCAGATATAAATTACAGAGATCAGGCAACCCCAGTGTCAGTCATAGACTCCCATATAACTTACAGAAACATCTATTGTGCCATGTGTCATGACGTCACAGATACCAAGCCCTGGTCACATCAAGTTAAATGTGAAACATGGCAGAACTTCGAGAAAGCTACCACAAGAGAAGATTTATGGAGAATGGTACTGAACTATTCGTGTGAGGTCACAAGCCTTCCTCCTTCTGGGGTGCTGACGAGACCCTGTTATCCTGTGTCCATAGACAAATGTAACGTCACAGGCAAGTGGTGGAAGAGGATTCCCGTAGTAGAACGTCTTTGCGATTTATATACTCACAGAGTAGATTACTACGGATCGTCTTCAAGCTTTGTATCGTATAGAAATGTATTTTGCGCTTTGTGTAATGGTGCTACCCTGGGTCCAGTTATGTCATGTGAAAGAGTGCTGTCACCAGAGTCTCCTTTCCCACTCAGTGTCCTCCTCGATTTTAATGCAGAAACAGAAAGTACCGAGGAAAACGAAAACGACAACAAATGTAAAAGAGGTCAGATGTTCGATCCATTTTCGGTAAGTTTATTCTGTTTTCTGTATGTGAAAGACATTTCATGTAAAAATTCTTGAATAGAGAAAATTATACAGTCTGTTTTTCGCTCTGTGTAATAGCGCTATCCACCCATTGGGAAAGATTAATGTCGAGATTTGTATCATTCCGGCTAAACGATATCTTCTATTTATCAGAAGTCGACAAAAATACCTCCGGTATCGAAATCACCTGTCAGCTATATAAATCAATAGATTTAATTGCTTGTAGTTATCATTAACGATACGCGGAGTATTTAAAATACGTGAAATTCGGTAACGCCATTTATCAGCAGCGTATAGGCATCCGAATGGTACAAATTGTGCACCATTTTTGACGGACCTGTATCTGTTCTCGTATTAATCCGCTATATGCAGCAATTGCCAAAAGATAAAACTTTCAAAGCCCATTCATTCTCTTTTAACAAACGCGATATAGATAATCCTACCACTGGAAATCCCTATATTAGCGAAGTTGTGGCGGATATATACTTCACTGGATACGAAGGAAAATGCTTATAATTCAAATGGAACATCGCTATGAAATATCTGTATCTAACATCGCTCAAGCCGGTGCTAGGGTCCGTATGGTCATGTCATTCTACACGTTCACATGAAAATCTACAATAAAAGCGTGACTGGGATACAAATCATCACATGGATCCCTTTTGTTTCTTGTGATGTTTTTAGAAATATACAGTCAGTGTATTTGTCTGTGGGATCACATCACTTCTTACCAGTACGCCGGCATCGTTTTTCACCACCATGTTAATTATAATTGCGTTTAATTATAGTTGGACTTACAATTTTACAATAATGACAGGGCTTTTTCTCACGTCGAATCTACGGCAAGAGAGACATAGCTAACCAGCCATTTATGTCGACAGATGCGCAAAATAATGCCAAGACAGACGTTTGGTTCGTTTGGTACCGATCAATAGACACTAGATTATACAAATTGTGTGAAAATGTTATTCAATCCAAATGACGATTTACTAATATAAAAAGGCGATGTAAATAAGATAATCTGTAGGCCATCACTTTGAGAAGAATGTATATGTCAATTTTTGCCCGATGGATATGTTAGCCTTCCTAATTAATAAACTGAGGGTAACAAAGGCGAGGGAACAGAACGCAAATGTCAAATAAATGACCCCTTAAACCAGTGTAACCATCTCATAAGGAAACCATATATGTGTTATTTCACATTTTCAGACGGGACAAGACGTCAAGCAAAATTCAATTCGTAAACTTGAAAAACAGCCTGCTGTTTCGATCCATGTAAAACTGGAGTGAATAGAATGTTACCTTTTTATCACTGGAGATCTACCTTTGATAGTGCATAAATTAAGTCTAAACTTAATCATCAGACAAATATTAGCACCCAACAAAGACCACATACATGTACGTGAGCATATGCATACGACTGACATATACGTAGGTCTGTGACGTGGTGACTGTTGATGGGAAGAAAAAGGGGTGACCTAATAACCTCTGTTAAGTGACCGGACACCAAAGACGGCCCAGCGGCATAGAACAACCTTTTCCTTTTTTTACTAGAGTTACATCGAATAGACCGTGCTTACCGGCTCTCTTGAGCGTAAAACATAAATTAATACGTACCGTATTTGTTTTTTTGGAAGACTACATTCTCTATTGAATTTGAAAGTATATAGGACCTGCATACGGCGCATACATGTCTCGCCTGGTAGCATTTGTTATATCCAGTGCAAATTGTGACAATTATAATTGTTATCAAAGAACATTATTGCAGAAACTTGTCAAATAAAGCTATACTACCTAACGCCTCCGTTCAATTTTCTCAAATTCTATGATAAATATCATTAACCCAATATGTCCTGGGCGATTTGGGGTGTACCGCAGCTGGGAAGAGGGGCGGAAAGTGCCTCCCATATATATTTTCGTTATCGCTAAGGCTAGAGGGCTGAAACTTACCACACTATCTCTTTGGGTCAAGCTCTCCAAGAAAATGCAAAAAACCCATTCAAAATGGATCATTTTTCGGACGATTTTTCAGTCAAAATTTCCGAATTTTTATTTTAGTTTTTTCTTAGCAAAAACTGCGTGGTAAATTAGTAAATAATAATCTGATATGAAATAAAATTCTTTTGTGGATAACGAATGAAATAAAATATCGGATCTCCTCCCCTACAATATAACTATTTGTGTCGCCAATGGCACTGCTATTTGGAATATGTAAACTCACTGTTTTCTGTTTTACAGAAAATTTGCCGAAGTCTGCAGTGTTCTGAAAGGCGTATGCTGGTGGATGACGATTGTGAGTATCTGCTTTCGTCCACAGCAGGACTAGGATTTCGATTGTCTCTAATAGTTCGTCCAAATAACACAACTCTGAATTTACGGGAACATGACATCACAAACGAATACGTAAAAGAACTGAGAGCCATTTTACAGCCGTTCAAACCTACTATATTCAAATATTTAGACTTACGTATGTTCGACGAAAATGTGTACGTAAATCTTCCAGTTCATAAACCTGAAATCGCAAAGATTTTTCATAATCAGTCTGAAGTGACAATGATTTCAGTAATGGCTGAGGTGGTAACAATGTCAGGCCGAAGTGTAAAGGATATGGAAGAAACTCTAAAAGAAATCCTTTATCTTCCTTTGATTTATTCCGATGGTGACAATAATACTGTTACTTTGTTTTCGGCTCCAGTGCCTTGTTCATGGAGCGACGACTGGACGAACGATTACTATCTTATAAGTGAGCACAGAGAAATGGATAACTCGGTCCTTCTTCACCAAGACTGCGAAATACATCAGTATTTGAATTCTATATACGATTTTCCGCGTGTGGAACAAATTCTTGATTGTGCTTTCGTGGAATATAATCTGACAGTAGCTAACTTTACGTTCAACTCTAAGTCTGTAACAGTGGAATATGACAACCATACCATTTATCTGAACGAGTCTAGACTTTTGTTTTGCGGAGAGACGTTGAAGATCTGCTCTGATGTCGTGGTCTTCATCACGAATGTCCTCATGGAGAAATTTGTCCAATCTCGGACGAGAATATTTTACCGAGGAACAAGAGATAACATAACGATGGCCATAGTATCTTCGGTGTGCATCAGTTTATCGCTCTTTGGGCTCTTCATAACATTCCCTATATACTGTTTCGTGCCTTCTCTTCGGACGATGCCAGGTAAAAATACAATGGCGCTAATTTTTCATTTGTTCTTTGCTCAGCTCATCTTTCTAATCGGAACCAGTTGGAGAGATACTTCGGTTCCGTGTCGAGCTATAGGGGTTCTGATTCACTATCTCTGGCTGGCTTCGTTCTCATGGATGGCCATATCTGCTCACCACATGCAAAAGGTCTTCACTAATATGGTTATTGCGCGTGATGCCTCAGGTAAATCAAAGCAAATAATTCGTTACATCCTCATTTGTAATCTCTCTCCCATTGTAATCGTCTTATCTTGTATGATCTATCATCTCTCAAAGTCAGAGGGCTCTGATATAGGCTATGGAGGAGATATTTGTTTCTTGAAAGGCTCTAATGTGCTTTTGATTTTCTTCATCGCGCCGTTGGTATTGATGCTTCTCTATAATATGTTTTGCTTTGTGCGTACAATTCTGGCGATAAGGAATGTTCCAGATATGAAAGAAGCCTCAAATAAATCAAACAGACAACACGTATTTGTATATATTAAGTTATCGCTTCTCTTTGGATTCGCTTGGTTGATCGGTATCATCGCCGCTATTTTCCAGTCAGATGTTCTGTGGTACGTGTTCATTGTCCTGACCGGAAACCAGGGTCTACTGATCTTTATAGCCTATTGTGTCAACAGTCGAACGTGGAAACTATTGAAGGCAAGCTGTAGATTGAAGCACAGAGGCACCAACTCTATGGCAAGTAGTGATCATAGATCCGCACAGACGTCTTCGACAAAATTATAAGCGTCTGCTCCGGCATTCATCAGTCAGCCGTCGTTCATTAAAGAATATCCGCGTCCAAAATCCAAAGACCTATTCCGTATTCCATATAACAGCATTAGCACCAAACTCAAAACAACAATCATAGTATACATAAACATAGGCTAGTTTCCTGTCAGAGAAGAGCGGTCAACAGTCAAACACCAGTTCGCCGCATCGCGTAAATTTTTAATCCCATCGCAAGCGTCCTACGACACCGCACCCAGGAGAAGCCTTTGACGGGTGGTCTGCTCGGTAGCATATGCATAGCTGGCAGGTCTTTCTTCAACCAATTAATGCTCTGACGTACGGTAATAGTTCATATTGATTTCGGCTAAAATATCTTGCACGTTAGGCGGATGTATTGTGCCTTGTATATAGAAGCTCGGAAATGAATACATGGATAACCGTGATTGGATATTATTCACTCTCGCGAGCGAAATGCTCAGTGACATATAACCACTCGTCACTGCCGTTATATGGATATTCCTTTTTGAAAAAAATATGATTTAATAACAACGTTGTTCAGCACATGTATAGATAACAGTGTCACTTGTGTTCAATATCAACGTTGTACAGCATACTGTAGTTAACAGTGTCATTTGTATTACGATTTCTTCATATTATTGATAATATTTGTGTTGTCAGTCAATTGGTGTGATGTATTAGAATATTATCCTTGATCCTATGTTCATGTTCATTCTGCTGCTGTTTACAAACGTTTGTCCATTCTCTGGGTTTCTCTTTTTGTCATGCCTTGTTCAATGGTTGTTCCACTGGAGTGTGAAATATATACATCGTAGTCTACATAAGTCTCCGTGAATGTACGGTAAATGTATTGTTTTTGTGTCTTTTGTCGTAGGGTGAATAAAACGATCAAAACTTCAGCTTCTTATTTGATTCTCAATCCTATACCGATCTCCTATCCCTCCATCGTCGATCGGAGCACCAGCGTCGATAGCGAGATATCTACCTATCCCGTCTATAGAAGTTCACCTTCGACGACGTGTATCATACAGCTCGAGCAGTGTGTAGCCCAGCGTCAATTACGCGAATCTGAACTAAACTAATCGAAAAGTATATATCCTCTGCATTAATTTACGTTATCTAATGTACACTTTATATGAAATTCGAATGTTGAAGCGTCAGAAGGCGGTTTGTCTTAATTTTCATTTTAGATGAATATAAGCGTCTAGTCCGACTTACAGTAATCATATGTCAACAAATTTTTTACAGAGGATTTCTTAATAGTTTACCGAGGTGATATGGTGTGATAACTATAAACATCGCGTGTTCCTCCCACAAGTTTCAAACTTTAGCAGACGTGTGGATTTCCCTTGCAGAAATATGTGGTCCAGCTTCACAACTTCATATGAAAGTTGTGTTGGCTATGTAAGATATCTGTTTGTTTGGGTAATTGTGGTAAACGTGGGCGTTAAAGGATGTGGGCCTACATGAGTTTTTCTCAGTCAAACACGAAAAGATCTAATTACGCATGCACATTTTTGTATTTATTCCGTGAAACATATATGTATGACTGTCTGCCAACTTAAGGTAACCTCAGACGGGTCCAATAATATAATTCAGCAGCAAATCTTTCTCTTGACGGAACATTATTAGCCAATAGTTTAGGGTTCTTTTGGTCATGTGACACGTGCGGTGCGTTTGACTCAGTCTAGCCTTGATGCCACACTCAGCCAGACGTTAAATGTTTTGCTCAGCTGCCTGACTTTTTCAATCGCGTCTTTTCAAAATAAATCAACGGAAAATCGCGGGAAGTCGGGGCAGCCCGATCTAGACGAGGGCGTGACAGGAAAAGTGGATACTGCTATGGAACGTGGAACAAATAAGCTTTTGAATGACCTGGATCAATTGATAGCCAAGCGTATGTAAAACTTCAAAGAAGAAATGACCAACCCCCATAGTAACACCATCCACGCAATTGAGGAATTGAAATATGCGGAACCAGTTACCTTTAAACGAAAAGGGAACGAAGTCCAGTTCAGACACAACATGAAAGTACTGGACCATCTTTCTGACGCAAGTGCCAGCCTCGATGAGAGAAAGATCCAGAAAGCTAAGGACTCAACAAAATCAGGTACAGAACTCGTGGAGCATCGGCAGAAATCGATCAAACTTGCCGACATGTCCGAGCTCGGGTGGAAGTTGAAAAATATTTCCTCGTGTGAGACATAGTCATTGTGTAAGTCAGTTACCGCCTTCGCGGTCGTCGTCCAAGCCGGATGAACAACTCACACGGGGTCGACTGTTCATTCGGTTTGAACGCCCCCCTCTCAGGCACAGGCCCGCAAAACAAGAGATTTGGGGGGTGTGGGCGGTGGTATTGGGGTGAAGTGTCGAAATATGGGGTCTCTATATATAACCCCATGCTGTGTTGTGGATTTATATAAAGCATGGTGTTATGTCTCCCCCCCCCCCCTCCTCCCCCAACTCTTGTTTTGCAGGCCTGTGCTCTCAGGCGATAACTATTACTTCGGTCACTGGAATTCTTTCGCAACTCGTCAGAGATATTCGATGGAATGTATATTTTCCATCAGGCAGTCCCGTTAATTGTCAATTCGTCTTACGTCGTCACCTAGAAAGCTATTTCCATCTACCGCTTAAAGCTGATGGTCGACAAATGACTGTCACCAGGTATAATCAATTTCACCGAAGAGCATGTTTATACGTTATACGATCCTTGAAATGAGCCCACCTGGCCGGTTTAACAAAGGAGATGGTTCGATAAGGGGGGATTTTGCCCTATACGTGGTGCGGTTGAAATCGAAGAAATATAATGTCTTAAAAATAATTGTGTTTTAATGTAAAGAATATATGTGTAGGCAATATGTGAAAGTTCTAGCTCGATTGCGTTATGATTCTAGATTGAGTCATTCAAACACACATTTAGACACGAAGGACCCCTTGGACCAAAAAGATTTTCCAGCAATGAAGATATAATGCCATCGCACTTGACGAGGTTAAATGGCGGCTTTGTCCTAGTCCAAATGTGTTTAATAAACTCAATGTAAACCATTTTTTTCACGAAATAGTACATGCTGTGGATTTCGATTTCAATTTTCAGTCATAACGCAATCGAGCTAGAACTTTCACATATTGTGTACATATATTTTCTCTTGCCGTTACCTTAAACACAAATATTTTCAGAACTTTTTTTCGATTTCAACCGCACCACGTATAAGCCAAAATCCCGCCTTATCGTACCATCTCCTTTGCAGCTTAAAGACGACTGCGTCAAAGTAATTATTTTATCTACGCACACTAGATATTGAACACATTAATTGGTAATAAGTAGACAGGTAAGGCATTTTGATTATGATTATTTAAGAAAGAATGTTTCCATAGGCGTGCTCAATGATTATTTTATGCACGGTTGGTTTAGGAAAGTTTCTCTTTGAGGGCTAGGGCGAAGCCCGCGCCCTAAAATTTATAAACCTTCCCAAACTAACCGTACGTAAAGTAACCATTGAGCACTATGGCACTATTCAAATTGATTATCAACAAAGATTATAATGAAAAGTTGAAAATATATGATAAACTTTGACATCCTTTCTCCTCTTTGTTGAAAAAGCTGGTTCACTGATATTGGCACCATGCTTCCGTTTCGGTTGACGTTTCAGTGAACGAGTTTATGTGGTATCTCAAATGGAGATTGATTCTGTCAGCTGAGTCAGGCTTTGAGGAACGTATATGTACGTGGATATAGGTCTATTTGTGTCGCTTTGTTGATTTTACGATGTAAAGAACAGTTAAACTTGAAAGAAATTCCATCTTGTAATTTATTTGTTTGTCTTATTCGATTGTGATTTGTATGAAAGCAGACGTCCCTTTCCTCACCCGACTTGTAAAATAGAATCTCCAAATGAACACCTGCACTTGGCACATGTATGGTACGTTTCACACAACTGTGCCAAAACACTCAATATTTGCACAGTTAGCAAGTTATTATAGACAGTGTTATAGAATAATGAATAAGACATGATACCGAATCACGCATCACATCATACACACGAAGCAATTGCGTTCAAAGAATAACGCACCAACATTCGCCGATTTATATCGACAATTTGGTATGAAGTTGATTTTACTTTTTTTTTTGTCGGCTAACATATCGGGTGATTGCCACTTCGGGTTCATCATTGGTTCTTTATGGGAGTAGATCATATTCATTTTTCAAAGTCAGAATAAATATGCATAAACTTGCAGTAATAACTTGTTGTGCTAAGATATCACCATAATATCTGTAGATATACTGCGTCTCTTATGCATCCCGCACCATTGAATCAGTAGGTAAATGAGTCTATTTTCCTGTTTAAAGTTTATTAAACTCAACTCTTAAATCAACATGTTCTTCAGTTTACCATATGAGAATTTATATACTTCTTATGAAATATGAAATAAAAATGGGGGCCACCATACCTTTTCCAAATATAGCAGTTAAATATCAGCTTTTTCCTCCCTATCTCCAAGGCATTTATTAAGTTGCCTTTCGTCTAGCAGAGAATACGGATGAAGTTTGGGGGCTAACACAAGCATCATATTGCTCAACTAACATTCTGACGATGAATCTGACAGGCACACTTTTGGGTCAAAATTATTTCACTTTAGAGATACTGGTAATACGAATAAATGGTTCTGTTGTGCTTGATATCAATATATTGTTTATTTTTATCCTATTTTAAAGTTTCTGGACACTATGGACACGGATAATTCAGTCTGTTTCCAAAGATTTCAAAAATCCCCATGGCATGGCTGCATAGGCAATGTGATCTATTGGAGCGATATGGAAGAGGTTGGCAAACTTGATCACGTCTAGCGATTAAAGCAACCATATGACTCCCATATGGCTTCCTGCGGCACCGCACATTTAGACCCGACAATACGGTGGATTCTTGAACGTAGCCTTAGTATCTCAGTCGCGCTTTTACTGCAGCTTTTCATGTCATGTGGAGACGATGTAGTATCCACACCGCCCATAACATCGGCTTATACGCAATTAGATACGCTAGCTCGGGAGCTGTGATGACAGATCAGCTCACAGAAATAACTCGTGTGATGTTTTTGGATGAGCATCGAGCACGTCTGATGGGAGTAGAACCATCAACATGGGAGAAACCTGGTAAATGCAAGAATACCGAGAAAAACGGTACGGCTTAAATTTCCCACCAGAAGAATAAACCTACATATATTTGTCGAATTACTACCTTAATGTAAGCCTCCTATTGAAATACAGGTATCCTATATTTTTCTGAAATGTAGTTTGTCCAGTATTGATTCAACCTTTCCTTTTGTTGCTCGCTATATTTGTCGACAGTGCTGTTGGAACCTAGCTTCCGCAAAACCTCGCAGGCTGTATTAGGTCAAAATTTGTGTCGATAATAAATGTTCTACTATACTAGTTTAATTCCCAATGACTAAGATGCCATTCAGATCATTCCTACGAAACTACATTCCTCACCGCTATGTAGATAAGGCAGAACCCCAAAGAAAGTTCGTGTGTTGAGGAGTTTGAATCGAAATATTTCATATATCAGGACGTAATAACGTTTCCGTAGCCCTCTGAGTGACTAGGATATAAAAGCGGTAGAAATACACATTATCTCCTTTATCTCGCCTCTCATGGGTCCGACCTTATCTAACCTAACGTAACCTTCGAATATGGAGAAGATGTACGCAATTGTTTCAGAAAGGGTCACTATATAGAGAGCATACAAAAACAGATTGGGAGTAGAATCGGACCATAGTTGCCAACTGAAAGCCGTGTAAAGATTTGCATTTACACAAGTCGTCCCAGAATGTCAATATCACAGTACAGATGATGTACAGTGTCCAGCAGAGTACGAATACACCGTCCAGAATGCTCAACGATCTGCAGGGGGTTTCTTTCTCGTCTCAATATTATATTTTGATGTGTCTTGCAAATCGTTCTTCATAGATATATGTCTGTTCACTTATTACTTCAGTTTTCGGTGAAGTTTTCGTGACTGTTGCGATGCTTGGCTGGATTGTTTTGGATGACCCAGGAGTTCGCGAGCGTTAGCAAATCAACACGTAATGGTAGAGATTTGGTGAGGATTTCGAACACAAATTTATAAGGAATTAGATCACAGCAGTTGCTACTGTGAAGAGGAGATTATCGTGGAACTCCACATCGCAGTCTCCCTATCCAACAGTGCTATACCCACGTATATAATCCCAGCTTATGATTACTGGGACGTAAATAAGAAATCCAGCAAAACAGGACACATCATTACGGGCCAGTGTTCCATGTATTTTTGTTATTATACTGGTTGTCTATATTCAATTATATGGTATTCCATGACTTGCCGTCCTCATCCTTACTTAATTTTACAATGAAGTATCCTTCTTGATCCTTCTTCCGAACATCTCGCACATATATGCATGTATTCAATGATTTGAGTTGTTACCAGCTTTTTTGAAGAATGCTGTTGGAACCGAACTTCCGCGAAACCTTTCTGAGTATAGTTGCGTGGATAAATATTTAGTTTCTCAATTGTTAAGACGCAACTCAAAACATTGCTACAAGATTACATTTTCGTAGCGATGCAGAGAAGAATAGACACCAAAGAAGTTCGTTTTTTTAGGAACATGAACAAACATTTAATATCACACTAACAGCTGCGTTTCGATGGATGGATGTTGCCTAGCTTATAACAGCAGTATAAATTTACGTTGTTTCTTCTGTCTAGCTTCCCATGGATCTTACCTTGTAGCCCGGAAAACTTTCAAAATTGGTTCTGAAACTCTCATTAGTGAGAGCATTAAACGCGTCATTGAATATATAGGATATTGTCCAGCTTTGATTAGATTTTCATTCACATAATCGTCGCAGACTGCCAGTAACTCTGTGCAGGCGGTGTATACATGTACGGGGTCCAGTAGAGTGAGAATACACCTGGTGCTATTCTATTGAGTCAGCTTACTAGAGTGCCCGCCCAAGATATGGTAAACAGACATATGGTAAGTTATACAGTATGACATAGAAGCTGTTCAAAAATCCATTTTGAAAATCTTGGTGTTTTTTCTATTCTTCACAGGGAATGAACTTTTAATTGTTGTACTGTTATCCATGGCAGTTCAAATATATCATTGTTGATTGTCCGGTATATCAAAAGGTCTCAAACAGTGTGTCATATGATTTCATTTCAGATGTCAACGCATGTACCTGTTCATCGTTCCGTCCGATTTGACTAAGTGGACAAATATCTCAAATGTACTTTAATGGTTATGCAAATCAGTCGATATGAACTCATCAGAGTCCCGTGTAAACTGAAGCTATTTCAGCCTAAGCTCTCATAGCAAACGGCTCTTTTCTTGTTCGTATTATTCGAGTGTCTAATTGTTCAATATTACTTTTATCATTCTTCACCTCATTTGACCTCAAAAGTTGTTTCGCTGTTCTTTACTTCGGCCATCCAAGAAACTCGTTCATTGCGGCAACCATAGGAGAGACGAGGGCTGTTATTGGCCTTATCGAATAAATAATCGATAAACGTTTGGGGTTTTCTGCCATTCTTTTGTACAAGATACAAGAAGCTTTTCATGCATTTAGCGCTGGATATTGATTCAGAGGACATTAGACCGGAAAGTATTTCTTACCAGAAACATTTGTATAGAACCAATATATTATATATATTGTGGGCGTATGATCTACCAAACGAAAACTATGTTCATTGGTGTATAATAATAATATAATATGATACATAGCGAGTAAGTTTATATAGGTATCAAAAGAGTGGCCCTCTTATGTGGTGAAGTGGTATAAAGACAACTTACGAATAGCCTTATTGACTTCCTACATCATTATATTCTGACGGCAGTTTCGACCTTTTCCCAGGGAATATAGTACAGATAGTGAGGCAGATATGTGAAATAATTGTGGCTTTTGTGGTAAAAGCACCAAAATTGGCACAGTTGATGATCAGAAGGTACTTAATGATTCCAGATATAGGGCCAAGCTCAATTTTTTTCTGTTATGCCCGTAAACTGAGAAAATCCAAGATGGCCACCATGTGCGTCGTGAAAATTTATTAAACGGTATATCTCCTTGAATACATGTCACAAAAACATGAATAAAATGTTGTTTTATATGTTTTCGTACAAACGGAAGTCATTGCTGATGCAGAAATATGACAATTTATCATATATTATAACTTCAAGACATGCGTTCAGAATATCTATATTAACAAGTCCATATGTGATCAATTTGATGATCAGTAGACACTAAACAATTTAAGATACAGTGTCATTACTATTTTGTGCAATATCAGCTATATGTGTGAACATCAAAGATTGTGTCCATACGATTCACGCATAACAAGAAGTACCATATCGTAGTCACTTAAGAACATACATATCTGAATGCAATATTATTTTCTATATGTTTTCATAAACACAAATAATCGGGCAATCGACAGAAATGCATTGCAATCATAATTATATACGAATGCATGCGAAATAGCTGCAGTTTATGAACAAAACCCAGAATTTGTCCGATCCCCTAAGCAAATATCATTATATGAACATTCTTATTATTTCTCCAGATATAAGGCTTCCAATACCAAACTGCACCGAAAACCAACATAGATACGCCATCAAGAAACGCCACAATCAAGCAAACCAAAACAACATATTATTATGAAATAAATCTGTGTTTCTCTTCTTGCAGATGACTGATTAGAACCACCATGCCAGCGAAGAAGCGATGTAAGATTGTACAAGATGACAGTCTGCAACCATCTACGTCGACAGCCGGCCATCACCATATGGATTGGAGCCGTTGTGCCCTGTGCCAAGTACATTCATCAGAAGTGCTCCACTATGGCCCTATATCTAAAATCGTTTACTATATAATAAACTTCAAATGTGCCAATTTTGGTGCTTTTACCACCAAACCCACAATTCTCCTGTACTTTGCCACATATCCGCCCCACTAAGAAGTAATGGCATAGTTTATATACCGTAAAGAGTCTACGTTGTCAGGAAAGGCCCATTCTCACGGTGCGGTTTGTAATCACAAGTTGCATGTTACAAGTCGTATGAAATAGAACAGGTCATGCGATTAGTTGCATGCTACAAATCGGGGGATCCCCCGTCGAGTAGTTACTTCAATCGCACCGCGAGAAAGGGCCTTTAGTGACAACGTAGACACTATACGGTATATAAACCGTATACAATAAATCCATGGTTTCACAAATCAAACTGTCAATATATCTGATATAGCGATGTAAATTAACATTGTGCATGTATGACAAACCAAACGAAAACTATATTTTTAATATGTTCTTTTACAGAGTTGGTGCACATAAAGATTTTTGTACTATTTTGGACGTATATGATGATGATAATAGAAGATTCATAACTAAGAAACATATTTTTAAAAGGAGACTATAACTAGTATGAATAAAACTCACCGTATTAACCATTTAACGCGCTTCGAATATATTGAGGCTGTTGTTCAAAATGGTAGAATGTTTACATACCGACACAGCAACATTTATTAACACTAACATCCCAAATTATAACACTCTTCCGTTATTAACAATGATGCGACGATTCTACAACTAAATGACAGATTTCGTAACGTATCGGGCTTGATCTATCAACGATAAAGACAAGCACTTAAGCAAAAAAATGCTCGCAAAATTTAATAACAATCCACAGATCTTTCACATAACTGAAAATGCCCTAAAAATAGAAAACATAGGCCACTGTCATACAAGAGAGAAGCGGTAAACAGTCTTCAATGATTCCGTCAAGACATCATGATGATCCAAAAATATCAAATTCGTATCGCTGAACAGTATTATTAGTTCATATGATGTCCGTTGTGAAGTCGTTATTTCGAGAATGATGTATCTCAGTCACGCGATGATTTTTACGGTTCATACGGATCCGCTTCATTTTTATAGAGATATAGGTCTAAGTATGGTGTGTCGTTAGGGCTATCTGTAGTTTGCTTCAAATCCAATGAACGTTGATGTATATCCTTCACTGCGTTATATATATAGCAATTATTCACAGCGAGAAGATCATCTATATAGCGTTTGATGAATGAGAAGGAACGAGCATGCTTAGAAATGATCGGTTTTTGAAAGCGTCTGAATATATGAGAACAGAAACAGGTCAGCCAAACAGGGTGAGCAATTAGTACAACCGGGAATACCTATAAGCTGTTTATATATCGTGCTGCCAAATTTCACATAGATATTATTATTCAGAAATTCAAGCAAATTAAAATGCCAAGAAACAGCCCATGAATGACATGTCTTATATATAGTACAGTTCAAGAATGCTTTATGGCTTCTGAAATTAATATATCGTCGATCAATTTTCTTGAACGCCGATACTAATAATGAATTATGAAGGTCCATAACGTCCCGATGAGGGACTTTTGTATAGAGATCCAAGAAATCTTATGTGGATACGGTATGTTTCTTTCGCATCATTCGTAGAAACAGTGGTACAATACCTTCCCCAAAATACTTTTAGATCGAGATAGGCCCTCGTCAACAGGATTGAAAGAAACTTGATTCTGCGGCTTCTAGATCTAGCGATAAATTGAGCTATGCATGGTAATTTAGGCATATTGAGAGTTCAGGACACTTTTGGTATATCCTTATGAGTAGTTGAAAGAGAAATAGCTCTTTCCTTGATAAACATTTTGCGTTGTTCAATAAATTATCCAGAGTGAATGCAGCTTGCAAGTAGGTAGAGTTATTTGGCGATGGTGTGCTCATACTCATTATAACCAACACCTGGTAAGAGGAATATTTACATGTGAATATTATATTGATTGGGGGTTTGTTTGCTAGGACTATTAAGAATGTACCCTGGAGATTTGCTAGAACTTAGTTTGCCAATTGTGATGAAGGGTATTTCCTTGCTGTTGGCGAGGCCTAGGCAATCAGGGCGTACTGATGAAGGTTCAACTTGTTCGCGCTTTGACGACTCAGTAACCTACGTTTCCAGTGCAATCAGCAATATCTCCTGGTCTGCATTCAGATTTAACCTTTTCGACTGTCTGTATTTAGGTCCTTTGTCAGGAGTGTCTTAGGTCTTCATCACTCATTATATCAAGGTTACAAGTCACAATATGTTTGCCCGATGCACAGATAGAGTTCGAGGATTTACAATCAGAACTATAGCCCCAGACGTCTATGAGTTCCAGCTAAACTCTTTGATAGCATTAGAGTAATTGAATATGTTGGTGCCTGTAGCTCGAGTATACTTATATGAAATGCATGAGGGATCTGTGAACTTAAAATAGTTTGGTACGGCGTTGCGTAAATTAATTATGTCCAGTACTTAATCACAGTTTCTAAGAAGCCGAATTATATTCATCGCAGCTATGCAGGCTTGGTCAAAATCAATATAAAGTTCAATTGGTGAGGACGTAAGGACGTTCCCATATAACAGCTGTTCAAATTCACATTATCTCCTTTATTTCGCCTACCATGGGTCCGACCTTGTCTGGCGGCCCACACAACTTTCGAAGATGGAGAAGACGTACGAAATTGAATCTGAAACGCTCATTAATGAGAGCATACAAAAACGGATTGACAGTAGAATTACCCCATAGTAGCCAACTGAAGGCTGTATAAATGGTTTCATTCACACAGTCGTCGCAAAAGGTCAGTATCGCAGTACAGACGGTGTACGGAGTCCAACAGAGTGCGAATACACCGACCAGAATGGCCAAAGATCTGGCGGCTTTCCTTTCTCGTCCGAAGGTTATATTATGTCGTCTCTTGCAAACTTGTTCTTCCTCGGTTATTATATGTTTAGAAAGAGCTCCAGTGTCTGTAGAAATTTTCGGAACTGTCGAGATGCTTGGTTGGATCGCTTTGGATGACACCTGACTTTGCGAGCGTTTACGAATCAGCACGTAAAGGTAGAGATTTAGTGACAATATCGAAATCAAAGGTATAAGGAATTCGATCAAAGCCGTTGCCATTGTGATGGGGAGATTATCGTGGAACTCTACATCGCAGTCTTCCTCTTCAACAATGCTATACCCACGTATATAATCCCAGCTGATGATTGCTGGAACATATATCAGGAACGCAGCAACCCAAGACACGAGAATACGAACCATAGCGACTTGGGCAGTTTGTTTCCTCGAGTAGTTCACCCCTTGTCTAACCAGCATGCACCTGTCGTAACTGATCAACATAATAACAAATACCGATTCTAGACAGGCCAGGAAATCTGTGCTTGAGAAAACTTTGCAGAACGCCGTGCCAAACGGCCATGTATAGCCCATGAGCGTATAAACTGCGTAGAATGGCATGCTTATACAGCCAATGGATAAGTCGGAAGCTGCCAAGCTCAGCAGATATCTGTTGTGAACTGTTCGCAGTTTGCGGTCTTGACAATATGAAATGATGGTGAGAATGTTGCCACCGACACATGTGATCACCATACATGATATGATGATCCCATAGATGACCTTGCTATGTAATGGCAGTGACTCTGCTATCTCTCCCTCGTAGTCGTAGTTGTCGGTATCGTTGCTGTACAGAGCAGTTTTAGGAGTTCTTGAAATATTTCCCAATATATGAATGGCGAAGATGATCGATTTTTGCTTGAAGATTTCCATGTCCATGCTAAAAATAGAAAACACATGCCTTCTTGCTACTTTAACATTCTCATGATTACAAGCTCTATTGCTGGGCAATATTCCCAAGAAATCTCATGAGCATATAGAAATTGTAGGAGATAACAATAAAGACCGAATGCTGACAAAATTGTTCAACAGCCAACATATAAATGTATATTTTTTCCGAAAACTTCACACTAAATTACAGCATTTTTCAGCAAAAAGGACAAACCATCTCAAGTTAATCTGCAAACATTCTGCTACAGCTGGAGGGAGGATTGGAAAATACGATAGAAATAAAAAAACTTTTACACGAGCTTCTTTCAGGGTATTCAAGAAATGGGAAATGAAACGATAATTACCTGTAGAGATTAGAACCTAATACAAGATTTCTCTTTCGACACTTCGAATTACGTCACCTTAAATAATCCGAGATCAAGATTACGGACCCTCGATGAAAAACTGCAGTTACATGTAGGCTTGACAGCCTGGAAAGGCCAAAATTCGTTCTATTGCCGTTTTACCTGGCGTCAAAATACAAGTACTGGAATCAAGCAAAGCCGTCTGGACTACTTTTTTTATATCGGAGGAAATACTATTTTTAGTCGCAAAATCTGACATAGAAATTTCATATATGTCTGATCATTCATTTATAACCCGTAGCTACTGTTTTGCACGACGAACACGAGAACCTGGGTATTGGAAGTTCGATACCACGCTTCTCAATGACCCCGAATATGTAAAGTTAGTAAAAGGAACACTGAATAATTGATACAATGCTATGTGTCCAGTGACATGAATGACTGGGACATGCCGATCTAAATTTCAACGATCAAAGTTTTTTTTTTTATTTCTTAAAACAATAGTGAGAAGTGTAACCATAACAAATTCAGTGGCAAAAAAAAAGAAAAAGATATATGTGAATCCACGTCCGAAAACCCAAAAGAAATCAAAGATAAACCAGAGGAAACAAAACGTGATCTGGAAGACGCAAGGAGAAGGAAAGTTGAAGGATCCATGCGTAAATAGAAAGCTAAGAATTAACACAATATGTGAGAGTGAGAGGAACAGTGAGTGAGCCCCCGGGTAAATTGTCATTTTTGGGTGAAAAAGTGAGAAATAACCTAATTTAGCCGGAGATGTTGGGAATATTTACCATGCTGAAGTAATCGTCAAGAGATTGACGCAGAAAATGTGAATATTTCACGCCAGAATTGTGAAAAATCAGAACTTTGAGTCAACAAAGAACTGTGGCCTTCGTCTTACTGTGGCCATGAAAGCCTAACCCAGCTCACAGAAAATCTCGTGCTTTAACTACCCGGCTGGCTCACCGATCAGATCTAATAAACTAGTACATCAGGTAAGAGTACTTTGAAAACTGTATACAAATGCCGCCCAAACAGAAAGGGGCGCAACGCACAAAGGCTACATGTACTTCTAAACGAAAGACTTTCTCTTCTTCCTCCGGGGAACACTCTTTTGATACGAGCACTCCATTAGTAACGAAAAAACCAGAACAGAAGAAATTAAAACCTGCTAAAAATATGAGCGATCAAAACACCACTTTCGAGGTTACGGAGAAATCCCCCGGTCCGACCGAGAGCGATTGTGCCGAAAACTTCAACATACAAATGGCTATGAAAAAAAACACCGCAACCCTAGCAGATTTGAAAGCAAGTATGGTAACAAAAGAAGAACTTATAACGCTGAACAACAGTAATAAAGCTCAAATGGACGAATCTCTAAATCGGGTAAAATCAGAGGTTATAAGACGAATGACAGAGAAAATTGAGGTGCTTGAGGGTGAAGTTTTGATTTAAGAGCCGAGAACGACATGCTCAAAGCTAGGATGGACGATATGGAGGAATAATTTGAAAACATGACAGAGTCAATCAACAGAATAGACAATGACAACAACGAACTGGAGCAGTATACTAGAAGGGCAAACATCAGAGTGTGGGGAATAGAGGGGGACGTTAAAGAGGAGACCTGGACAGACTGTGCACAGAAAGTTAGGGGCCTGCTAAATGATAAACTGGACATGAATTTGACCGACAGTGATATAGACATGGCACATAGGGTTGGCAAGGTCACAGAAAAAAACAGAGCCATTATCGTCAAATTTGTACGCCGGAAACATAAACTCCAGTCGATACTGAAGAGGCGACAGCTGAAGGGTACAGCTGAAAATCAAGATCTGTTGATGAGGGCCGAATCATTAACAAATGTGGAATCAGCCTGGTCTTCGAACGGAAAGGTCTTAGCTAAGACGACGGACGACAAAATCCACAGAATCCAACGCGAGTCGGACATTCAGAGGATAGGCGACCTGACTGTTCAGCAAGGTGCGAGTTTTTCGACCTGGCGCGGCAGAGGTGCACATGTTCACTCGACATCAGGGCGACAGAATCCCAGGAACCTGCGAGGAAGAGGGGGACATTCCCAGAACAGTGTCAGAGAAAGTCGTTCTATCGATTATCTGTATGAGTATTTGACAAACTCTGATATAAGCGAAACGTTTGAAATCGATTGACTGTGCTGCGTACAGTAGCGTACACAGTTGTCAGAAAGGCGCACAGATTTTTTTTTCTGTGTTTGTAGGCATATCTCCTTGTGACGCTAACACCAATAACACGCATCTATGCGAATAGATTTCCTGTATACATGTCAGTATTTATTATATGAATAACATCTACTGGCAGGTGCGAGTCATATGTAGTGATAGAATGTTGTGTGTGTAGTTATGTGATATAAAAGGAGATTATCCTTGCTCATAGGACATCTATTTTGAAGTCTTGGGTTTTATAGAAAACTGAAATAATCTGTATTAGTAATTATCGTGTAATTATCGTGTTGCACGCACACTGTAAAACTACTCAAGCACACAACATCATCCATGTTTCTCGCGTTCATGTGAATACAAAGACAGAAATATAGAAACATACAAGACAGCACACCTTGAATCTGTATGTATAAATATGTGCCTGCTCTTAATCATTTAACGTGTGCAATTAGTTATTTACGTGTCCGTATAAGGGTTTGTGCACAACACACTCTACACTTTTTTTGCATTCTAATATGCTATATTGGGGTATAGTATAATGAATATGTGTGGTGTAGTTTTTGGTCACGAGACCTGTTTATAGTCCTTCCAGTGGTTCTTTTTTTTGTAAATCTTTTTCTCCCAGTAGGTGTGTATTGTAACCCACTCGTTACGGGCCCCGGACAAACATGCTGCATGTTCCAGTTTAAGGGGGAAATGAACATACATTGTTTGTATTGTTAACACATAATCGGTCAGTAATTAGTTTGGGATGTCCAAAATGAAACTATAAAAATACAATGGACATGTGTTTTTTTCGTTCTCTGCATGGGTTTGCCTTTTGACGGGGCGGGATTGTGGGTAACTATATGCTTTTAATATATGTCAGGCGTAACACAAACATATGAAACATAGTCGAAATTACCTAATATTTCCACAATCTATAGAACATAAATAAAAATTACTCTGTATATGGACCTCATGATAACGTCTGCAACTTTGATATGTTCTATCTACAAACTGAATCTGTACATGTCGGTAAGAATATCGAGGGAATGTATATATGTTGTCCCATGTTGTTAAATATATATTTAAAAAAATGTTATATACGAGTAAATTATATTTTATTTGCTAATGGAATATTTATGAGGGAGCGTGTATGTGGGAATATGTGTGTATGTATGTATGTATATATGCTTATGTACATATGGGCATGTGCCCATGAACGTACATATAAATAAACAAATATATTCGGGAGGACAGTACTAGAATGTATGTAACATCCCTATACTTTGTAAATTCCCAGATTATGTATATGCATCTATATGTAAGGTTGAATAATGTGATAATATTTACAAAATAGTTCAACTTTTTTTGATTGCACACCTTGGGAGTTTGAGTGCCGGCTATGGTATAAATGGGGTTAGCATTACAAGGGCCGGAAGTGAGTCAGCCGTAGTAATGATAATGATTATCAAGATTGTAAAAGCACGGGATTGGATTTTCCCTATGAATTCCACCGATTTATATTTTTATATATGCTTTATATTTCTGTCTCTCTATATAGAGTTTTGTAGACCCTGGTCTCGAGAATCAACCCATGTAACATCTAAAACTAATTTGTTAAAATGTTCAGATAAATGCTGTTTGAAGTTTTTCGAAATAACCTGGCAACGTCAGGAGTTTTTTAGATTACCTTTGTTATGGTATGCTGTGTATAGTCTTGATCGTTTCAATAATGCTTCTGTATTGGGCAATGGCTGATGGTGTCACTATACTGTCGATGAATGTCAGGGGCCTACACTCAGATCAACGTAAACGTCAGGATATCTTTCAATGGCTTGGGAGAAAACACTGCTCAATAATTTGTCTACAGGAGACCCATGGTTCTTGCCAAACTGAACAGACTTGGGAGAGGGAGTGGGGATATAGGGCTCTTCCTGTCTACAGCCACGGTACGACAAATAGCGCAGGGGTAGTGGTATTATTTAAAGATAACATTGAATTCAACTAACATAAAACAAAGGCAGATACAGATGGGAGGTACATCATCTTGGACATTACGATCGAAGACACAAGATTAACAATTGTTAACATTTACGGTCCTAATTCCGATAACCCTGTCTTTTATGCAAATTTATTCCAAAAAATAAGCCTTTTTGAAAATCAAAGCATAATAATGTGCGGAGATTGGAATCTGGTGCAGGATTTTCATCAAGATACAGATAATTATATTCATTTGAATAACAAGAAAGCCAGACTGACAGTTTTAGAAGAAAAAAATATTCTAAATCTGTCCGATATCTGGAGAGAGTTCAATCCAGGCGTTCGAAGGTTCACATGGCGCAGCGGTCTGCAACTGGTATAAAACAGAGCAGATTAGATTATTTCTTGGTATCGGAAGATGTATCAGCTCTGAAGGCAAATCCAGAAATTGGAATTGCCTACAGATCGGATCACACTTGTATCACATTAAAGTGTGACTTTAAAACTTCAAAAAGAGGGAAAGGATACTGGAAATTCAATACTCAACTTCTAAATGACTTAGAATATATTCATATGATAACACTCACCATCAAAGAAGCAGTGAGTGAGTGCTACTCCTCTGGGGATATTGATGATTATTTTTCCGTGGCTCTAACAATGGATGAGCAGAATTTTTTTGAATATTTAAAAGTAAAAATTAGAACTGTGAGTATTAGCTATTCAATAAGGAAAAACAAGAATGAGGCCTTAGCCGAAAAGAAACTAGAAGAAGAAATTTTAAACCTAGAACTAGGCGACGATAAATTAGAACATCACAAGAAAAGTGCATTAAAAACTTTACTAGATGCAGCTGCGCTCGAACTTGAAGCAATAAGAGAAACGAATCGAGGGAATTATTATCAGGTCCAAAGCAAACTGGTATGAAAATGGAGAAAAACGTTCATCATACTTTTGTCAACTGGAAAAAAAGAATCAGATCCTCAAGACATTATCGGAAGTTGAAAGGAACGATGGGTCTTACACTTCTGACACGAACGATATTCTGGCGGAAATGAAGTCCTTTTACGCAAAATTATATTCCAAAAATACAAATTTAGAAGAAGGGACTATCAGAAGAGGAAAAATTGTCATGCGAGACTGCACTCTCGTACTCAGAATGCCGGGAAGCATTAAACCATATGAAGACGGGGAAATCCCCAGGTTCAGATGGTCTCCCAGCTGAATTCTATACCAAATTTTGGGATGAAATTGGACCCTTTCTCTTTAGATCGTTGAGCTATGCATTTAAGCACGAATCTCTCTCAATATTTCAACAACAAGGCATAATTACATGTATACCAAAAGAAGGCCAAAATAGGAAACTTGTAAGCAACTGGAGACCGATAACGCTACTAAATGTTGACTTTAAGATATGCTCGTTAGCTATCGCAAACCGAATTAGGAAAGTACTTCCATCTGTTATTAGTGAAACGCAAAAGGGTTTTATGAAGGGGAGATTCATAGGGGAAATTACTAGGCTAATATACGATGTAATGTCTTTTGCTGAGGAGAATAATATACCAGGGTTAATTTTTCTGTTAGATTTTGAGAAAGCCTTTGACAGTGTTGACTGGAACTTTATCAAACCGGCACTGGAGTCTTTTAACTTCAGTCCAGTTATCGTTAAATGGGTTCAAATTTTTCAACAAAATCCTAAGAGCTGTATCACAAATAATGGTCACATGTCAGAGTATTTTAGCGTAGAAAGAGGCTGTAGGCAGGGGGGCCCTTTATCGCCTTATATTTTCATTCTGGTCGCAGAACTTTTGGCCATTAAAATTAAATGTGATGAAGAAATTAAAGGAATATCTGTCAATAACTCGGAAATAAAACTCCTGCAATACGCCGACGACACTACATTAATACAGGATGGTTCGAAACAATCTTTGGCAAGAGCCATGGGCATTCTAACCGCATTTTCAAAGTGTTCAGGGTTACGGCTTAACACGACAAAATCGCAGATTATGTGGATAGGAAGCAAAAAGGGGAACCAGATAAAACTCTGCCCTCACTTCCGAATTAACTGGGATCCAGGGGTGTGAAAATACTTGGAATATGGTTCAGTACAAAATTAGAGGATATGGGTGAAATTAACTATTTGGAAAAGCTGAAAAATATAAAAAAAATTACTGGGAAGCTGGTTCAAACGGCGTTTAACACCAGTAGGGAAAGTAGCATTCATTAAGACACTGGTACTCCCACTCTTAATTTACCCTTTAACGGTTTTACCAGACCCGTCTGCTACAATACTTAGGGAAATAGAAAAGTAGTTCTGCAACTTTATCTGGAGTGGGGGTCCCGACAAAATCAAACGGAAGACAATCATATGTAAACAAGCGCTGGATGAGCGCAAAGACCTCCGTCGAGGCAACAGGGTCCGTAGCGTAATACATCACTGAATAACGTACGGCCGGATGCCAAGCTCAATTTTGCATTTGTTGGACGTTAGCTTCATCAATGGTAATTAATCTGGGATTGAGGGTTCCTCACTAGCATGTCCAGACAGGGATGTGAAAGTCACATTCCCAGCAAATAATTTTTGTTTGATTTGACGTGCTTGAAATATTGGGGTATGGAATAGAGTATATTGATGGAAAACCTGGAAAAGTGCTTGAGACATTAGGCCCCATCCCACCCACACCTCCCCATGAGAGGATCCCCTCACCCAAATCAACACGTTAGCGACAGAAATGAGACCCTGTGTGCCTAGTTGTACCAACTTGCTTGTGATTTTGTGCTATAGGCCCAACACAGCAACACTTCATATTTTGTATGTGTACAGTATAGCATCATCATTGATGAGAGAATGCTCTTCAAAACACACCTGATTTTACCGACACTTCGTTCTGATCTGTCTCAACATCATATGATGAGGATTCAATGCGCTCGGTATAATTTTGTATACTGGTGTTACAGGTCACCTTCGCCTTCACCTTACTGTATCAATGACCATGGACTTGTACATGTATCACATTCACATTGAATGGTGATGGCTGATGAGAATATTGCCCCTATGGAACAAATGACTGGATTCCACGCAGCAAATATTTATTGTGTAACAGTGAGAAGAAAATTAATTGTATAAACATTCCAAGCCTCATTGAACACAAGCCGCACCATACTTGATATGAATATAACGCGCGTACATTAGCTCGCTTGGACGTCGCTTAGTTAAATATGGACAGACTCGCAAAAATCTCAAAATTTTCAAAAGCCACAAAAATGCCCTCAGCTTGTACAGAGTAAGTAAAAATACTTATGTACAACTTGATGTTTAGAAATGACTGTGTTGAGCGGTTCTATTCCCAACTTCTCTTTTATTCTATGTCATAGAGGACAGGGTTTGGTAGATAATTAAAAACTGTATTAACTCGGCTTCACATTTTAGAGAATGACTTTAATTGAGCCAAAGATGAAAGAGAAATACACTTATAAAAAAATCTATTTAAAAAATATCTGTATATATGTTTATATTAATTTCCATAATTTATTGAAAAAAACTATACGTAGACTTCGACCACCCAATATCACACAGGCCAGGCAACTGTGAGAACAAGTGAAAGATACCCATCGAGTTGAGCGGATTTGCAGATAAACAACAACAAAAATTGCACTTTGTGCCTCACGAGGCCCTTCTCCATAGAGTGCATGCCAGTTATTTTTCTAGACTACAACAACAACAGTTTTTGCCTGTATCACAGTTCGAGCTTCCGATGACCCTTCAACCTTACCCAGACGACGGATAATTTTTGACAGATTGTCCGGCTAGGTTGTTGATCGGATTCACAGATCATGAATTCCACCGTGACGGAATCACCGTTGGGAAGACTTTTTCTTTATTCAAAGTCATGTACTCGGAAGTTCCGTGGTCATACCCATGTACAGATGATCCAGCATTTTCAGTAAATCATGCTTCGAAATGTTCGTGACGGAATCACCTGAAACGGACATGACTCTTGACTAGTGTTGCTGGTCTATTTTTTTGCTGCTCTGTTTCAATCTGACTATTCTTATATGACATCTCTTACTAACATACAGTACCCAAGGATGATAAGATTTTTTCATCGTGAGAAAAACGCGACTGGATCATCCCAGGGGTTAAATCTAGTCCGTGACGGAATCGACAAAAAATCGTGATGGAATCACGAGTGCGCTTTTTAAATCTTATCGGTAAGTGCTTTATTAATTACACATTTTCTTCAAAAAAATATTCCTAGAGTGAATTTATCTCTTCTACTTAGAAAATTAAAACTCTGACCTCTTATTTTTACTAAGGTATACAGCTCCCGCCACATGCATATCTTTTCTGCAGATGTTTCAAAATAGTATAGTTTTCAGTAAAGTGCAATTTTTCTTCTTTGACAATTTAGAATTTCCTGAGTTCTTCATGTTAAAAAATTGCGGGGAAAATATTTCGCTATTAAAACACATCTTCTCTATTATTGGCTTGTTCCCGGGGATCATAGGAAGCGAATAGAACAAACAGCATGCTAATATAGGGTCTACGACAGAATGTGGAGTGAATTTTATGCGAAAAAGAGCTGTTTAGCAATGTCCGCTTTTCCGTGGAATTCATGAGCGCACGATTGAAGTATCATGGGAAGATATATATTTCCAGTCGCTATCTCCCCCCCCCCCCACATCTTCAAACAAAAGGAAAAGAAAAAGCCGAGAGAGCGCCTCGTGAGGCAGAGTTATTTTTCCAGACTACAACAACAACAGTTTTTGCCTGTATCACAGTTCGAGCTTCCGATGACCCTTCAACCTTACCTAGACGACGGATAATTTTTGACAGATTATCCGGCTAGGTTGTTGATCGGATTCACAGATAACGATTGAAGCATGGGAAGATATATTTTTTCAGTCGCTATCTCCCCAACCCTCACCCCCCAACTAAAAAAAAAGAAAAGAAAAAGCCGAGAGAGTTCTTCTGAGTTTTACGTTTTTGACCTCTGATTTTGAATTTGACTTCTCACTTCCGACTCGCATCCTGGTGAATGACACTCGTCCTTTATCTTTTTGCCGATTCAGAGATTCTCGAGGAAGTTTCCAATTATACTATCTGGAATGCGAGTTTTTCTTTCGTGAAAATTTACTTTTTATGAAAGCGCAGGTTTGTCTTCGTCGCATACATCTGTACCAGCGCGAAGCTATAAGTACACGCGCGAATTTAGTACCCTCGAATAAAGAGACCCGGTGGAAGCGCTGCAAAGGATACACACCTTTTGTGACGTAGGCATTCATTTGTGTCCAGAAACTTTTCAAAATTTCGTCGGGAACCATTGCAATCCCTATTGGAAATCACACGAGTCGTGGGTTCCCCATATGACAATTATTTGGCGGGAGATTTCACGTTGCGCTCCTAGACCTCCGTCTGATCGACGGAGGTAAAAAGAAGAAGGTGGACTGGAATTACCTCATATTCCATATCCTTTGCTGCTTATCTAAAAGTAAAGTGGATCAAACGATCCTCGGAATTTTCATATTTTCACAGTGAACTGATGGGAGTCCATTTTTCGCCCTATTGGCCATAAAGTTTGGGATCTAAACCCCATCTCTCTTGCAGAATATATTCCGAAAATAAAAAATCACTCTTGGCGAGAAGTTGCTTGTTCATGGCTCAATTGTATTAAAGCAGAATCCAAAGAGAAGCAGATCAGTAACCTACTCATTTATGATTTTGTTCGACAAAACGATTGGCGCGAGATAGGCGAATGATGCTCGCATCGAGCAACATTCGTAAATGATCTGCTAACAACAGACAGCGACTTTCTCTCATTCAAAAATTTCAAATCAAAATACAATATACAAAGTAACAATTTTCTTCTTAACTTCGCAATCCTGGCCAATGTCAAATCGTATCTGGCAAAATTCCCAACTATGAAAATAGAGAAATTGCTGAGACCCGAAAGTCCTCAAATCAAAACAAAATTGATAAATTAAAAAATGCTCAAAGTTTGTATATAAAATTCTTTTGGATCATGTCAAGTTAGGCCCATTAAACGCCCAGATGAAATGGCAGGACGAGTTAGAGAGGGAAGGGGGGAGGGGGAGTTATATTAATTGGCAAGAGGTATATCAATCTGTGTGGAAAACCTCATGAGAAACATGGCTACAATACTTTCAGTATCAAATTGTACATAGAATTTTAGTCACCAATCATTTCTTAGAAAAATGGCACAGAAAACCGTCAGCAAACTGTACCTTCTGCTCGGAAGAGAAACAAACCATAATCCATTTGCTTTGGAAGTGTCGTTTTGTACAAATCATATGGAACGACTTTTTCGTTTGGGGGAAAAATTTAAATTTACTACAAGATAGGTTAACTGGGACAGAAGTAATTCTGGGGAAAGCAGGCAAAAAGACATGTCTCCTAAGCCATATTGTCTTACTGATTAAAAAAAGTATTTACATCTCAAGCCGATGCTCTAGGAAGCCTAATTGGACAGCAGCAAGATCGGCAATTTTCCGAACAAAACATATAGAAGAATTAATTGCCGAAAAGAACAACAAAAAAGATTTCCTGAAAAAGTGGGGTCCCCTGGCAGACCTCGACACTTAACAAATATATATATACAGTACAAATATATTATAGGATCACCTTATGATGTTATTCATGATGTTTTTTAATCAGTATTTGTATGCACGGAAATTACTTAAAATACATTAAAATACTAAACTACAGCATTCCATAGTACAAACATCAAAAAGTTTCAAATCAACAAAAGGGCAATTATTTATTCTTCTGACAACCGTTTTCCTCTCTGTCACGTGAGGACGTGGCGGAAAATGTAAAATCGTGACATCTAATGTAAGAATGAATGCCCAATGGTTCGTCCAGGGTTTACACACAAAAAAATAGAAAGCTAACTGGGTCAAAAATGGTGAATAAAAACTATACATAGTTTTGCTCCCTGCAGAAGAAAAACTACGTAGCCAAAAACCACAACAGAACTAGAAACAGAAATCCAAGTTATCCAATACCAAAATCAAATTCTAAACGAAATAAAAGGTTTTTACTGTAAACTTATTTTTTTTTTTACAAAAAAACTTATCTGAAACAACTGACGATCCTTTTCTCAATCACTCTTTAAAACTGAAAAGCAAATCCTGCGAATGTCCACTGTCATTGAATGAGCTATAAATCCACAGAATCAGATGGCTTTTCAGCTGAATTTTATCTGATCTTCCAGGAGGAAATTGGGATTTTTCTTTTACGCTCGGCCAGACACACTTACGAAACAGGAACACTTTTACATCTATAACAACAGAGCAACATATCTTGTAAAGATAGAAGATTCATTAAACATTGGCGCCCAATATCTTTATTAAACGTAAATTCTAAAATTGTATCAGCCTGTATAGCTAATAGAATCCGAACAGTTTTACCCTCATTAATAGACGAAACAAAGAAAGATTTTATTAGGGGAGGTTTATTCTGAGAAATTACGAGACTTTTATTCGACTTAATAGATTACTCCGACGAAAAGAGTAATCCAGGACTGCTTTTCTTAATTGACTTTGACTCCGTGTCGTGGAACTACATAGAAAAAAACCCTCATATATTTTAATTTCGGAATAGATATAATTCGGTGGATTCAAAATTTACAGAAAGACTCGAAAAGCAGTGTCACGAACAACGGGTAAATTTCTGAATTTTTTCAAACTAAAACGGGGTTGTTGACAGGGAGATCCAAAATCCTTATACATTTTCGTTCTTGCGGCAGAGACCCTGTCTCATGCTGTAAAAATTAATGATACATCTATCAAAGGAATAAAAATAAAGACCTCCGAGATATAAATATTACAATACGCAGACAACACGCTTATCCTGAACGGATCATCTGGGCTGCGCCTGAACAGCCACAAGTCTTTGGCAGTGTGCATTGGACAGAATAAAGGAAGCACCGTCAATCTCAGCCCTCACTACAGGATAAACTGAGATCCCGGAGGTTTTAAATTACCTAGAATCTGGTTTTATCCTAATATAGTTGAAACAATCAGCAAGAACTATAACGATAAAACGATTTATATTAAAAAGATTCTAGGAAGCTGATCCAAACGTAATTTAACCCCAACAGCGAAAATAACAATTATCAAAACATTTGTTATTCCACTACTGATTCACTGTTTCCAGTTCTATCTGATCATTAGGCCTTATTCATTACAAACGTAGAAAAAATATTTTTCAATTTCATATGGAATGGTTAAACAGATAAGATAAAACGTGAAACAGCCATTGTCAAAAAGGACAAAGTGGGATTGGAAATGATACATTTCCAGTCATTCGACTCTTAAAATAAAATTGACAAAAAGAATAGTTAAACAAGGCAACCATAACGTAATATTTAAACAGATATTCCAACCAGTTGAGCACAATGTTTGGGCACTGCACTCGGCAGGCGTGATGGCAGTTCAAAAGGAAAGTAAAAATGTGTTCTGGCGCGACACCTTGAAAGCTTGTCCTCAGTGTTCGAATATCAAAATTTGAAAATAATATCAATGTAGACACTTCTTTATTTGACCTAATTCCAAGGTCAAAATGGGAGGACGTGACCTGCTGGTCAGAAAAGATATTATTATTGTACAATATTATTGTACACAAAATCTCGAGTGAAAAGAGAAAATATATAAAAATGGAGACTAAATATGTCTTTAAGAAACCTGAATTATACAGGCGAATGATATCTATTCAAACCAGTTGGAAGATTCAAATACACATATTCTCAAAATATAATCAATCATCAGTTGGAAGTTGACTGATTTGATGAGCTTAATTCCGTGGGATTTTTTGCTGTCTTATATTTCGTCGACATGGGTCAAACTTGCACGAAACAATGTGTCCATAGTTATCTAGTAATGGGAATATATGCTTGTATCTTTGTCATATTGAATTATATTTTGAGTGCCTAAATTGACTACGGCCTTAATAAAACCTCCGTTTGTTAGACACTCTTAGTGGTTTGACATTTCAACTTTTTGAGGCAAATGGAAATATTTCCAATCTATTAAATTGGCAAAGAAAGAAAACGAATGTAAAGTAGATTACAAAATCAAACTAATAGATAAAGAAGTAGTACATTTTCAATTTAATAGAAATTTAACATGCAAAGATTGGTAAAAGATTTCAATCTGAGAAAAATTATTATGGAGAACATCTACCTTATTAGATTGGGAGTTGTCTTTCAGATCGTATTACTTTGTTTAAGCCATCTTGACCAATGTGCAAGAAACTCATTTATCTATGGCGCTAATTCTTCAGGATATATATTAGCAATGTTGCAAAACCATATGTTGTGCTTTTGCTTTAAAAGTGACAGTTTATTATGATACAGATATGTCGAACAAGAATATAAACTTACCTCATACTGCACCCTGGAATAAATCATAAACACAGCCTCTTCACTTCCTCGTATGATTTAATTCTCCAGATACTACAGACGACTGCCTTAAGATTCGACAGATTTGACAATTGGCCTTGTTGACTTGTCGATCGTCGGGCTAACTGAAACTTGTGTTGCGTGGTTATGAAGGCACCGGGTCAATAAATAGTTCAAATAAGTTCCTAGCAGAGATCATAAAGTGTATACAGTGTATTGTCATGCTGATGCCTATAGTAGCAGAACGAGAGCAGCAACTCAATCAATCTTCCTTTTTAAAAGAAAATACAACGAACTTCTCGATTCACTTCATTCTTTAATGTAGTGCGGTCCTTAATCTCGGCTCCGATGGTCCGGCCTTGCCTGGCAGCAAACAAAACTGTCGAATATGGAAAAAGTCTTAGAAAATTTGTTCTTATTAATGAGAGCATACAAATACAGACTGACAGTAGAAATACCCCATATTAGCCAAATGAAAGCTGTGTAAAGTTTCATTCATACAGTCGTCACACAATGCCAATATCTCAGTACAGACAGAGTAATGGATCCAGCCGAATGCGAATACACCGACCAGAATGGCCAAAGATCTGGTCGCCTCCCTTTCTCGTTTAAAGGTTATATTACATTGTCTCTTGCCAACGTGTTCTTCGTCGATTGATATCTGCATAGAAAGAACTCCAGTCTACGTTGAAGTTTTCGTGGATATTGCGATGCTTGTCTGGATTGCTTCGGACGACACCTGACTTCGCGAACGTTTGCGAAACAGCACGTATAGGTAGAGATTCAGTGAGGATATCGAATTTATCAGTAAATTCTATTAGAACCGTTGCTATTGTGAAGAGGAGATTATGATAGGTCTCCACATCGCAGTCTTCCTATCCAACAGTGCTATACCCACGTATATAATTTCAGGTTATGATTGCTAGGACGTAAATAAGAAATGCAGTAAAACAAGACACGAGCATACGGATCGTGGAGACTTCGGTTGTTTTTGCGTAAATTATTAACTGTACTCCGTGTATTACCAAACAAATGTTTTCATTGAAAGCAGGGAACAGTCTATCAAATGCGCCCTTCTTTGCAAGAGAAAGTAACGACCGTTTTCTTTATTTACATCACGATTATTTCTGCAGTAGAATATACGTTAATGTTTGTTTTGCTAGATACGTTCAAATACCGATAGTATAAAATCCATCAACCATTCATTAATATATACATAACGGGTATTGTATGGACTTCATGGATCATACTATCCGTCTTGTATCTCTTGATAAATCGGTGAACGGATTGGAAATAATACTCAAATTCAAGACGTTAATCAAAACGCTCGCCAAGATTAACCAGTTCATCACAGGTATTGTTTAATGATGCTGGGCTTTAGCCAGTCACCTGTTCGTAGTACCTCAATGTTCCATGTATTCTTGTTTTGCACTTGTTGTCTATATTCAATTAAATGGTATTCCTTGATTTGCCGATCTCAACCTTACTTAATTTTACAATGAAGTATCTTTCTTGATAGGCGCCCCTTCCGAACATCTCGCAAATATATACATGTGCTGTTGGAACCGAGCTTCCGCGAAACCTCTCGAGAGTACAGTTGTGTCGATCAATGTACTTCCATTTTAGTTGTCCAATTGCTGAGACGCAACTCAAAACATTGCTATAACATTAGATTTTCATAGCGATGCAGAGAAGACTAGACACCAAAGAAGTTCGTTTTTTTTAGGAACATGAACAGACATTTAATATGACAATAAATGCTGTGTTTCGATGGATGGATGTTGGTTAGGTTATAACAGCAGTATAAATTCACGTGGTTTCCTCCGTCTGGCCTACCTTGTAGCCCGAAAAAAACTTCGAAATTGGTTCTGAAACTCTCGCTAGTGAGAGCATAAAACGCACCAGTGAATATATAGGATATTGTCCAGCTTCGATCAGATTTTCATTCACATATTCGTCACAGAATGCCAATAAATCAGTGCAGACGGTGTACGGGTTCCAGCAGCTAGAGTGAGAATACACCTGGTGTCTATTGGGTCATCTTACCAGAGTGTCCGCCCAAGATATGGTAAACAGACAAGGTAAGATATACAGCATGACATTGAAGCTACTCGGGAATCCATCTTGAAAATCCTTGTGTTCCTTTTATTATCCACAGAGAATGGACTTTTAATTGTTGTACTGTTATCCATGGCAGTCCAAATATATCATTGTTGCTTTTCCGGTGTATCAAAATGAAGCGGGCATTCTCTCTCGTCAATTCTCTCTCTTTATGACAAAAGAGATGATTACAATTTCGACATCGTCAACTATCCCTTTCTGGACAGTAATATTCCAGTGGGACCTGCATATGGCGTATACATATCTCGCTTAGTAGCATTTGCTAGATCTTGTGTTAAATGTGACGATTTTAGTCAACGTCACAAAACATTTTTACAGAAACTTATAAAACAGGGCTATTCCACCAAACGCCTCCACTCAAAGTTTCTCAAATTTGGCGATACATATCGCATGCTGATAGAAAAATACGAACGTAGCGTGCAAGATCTATGGCGTTACGTAACTTGTGTCTAATTCCGCTTAACCCGGGGCTAGGGGGCGTATGAAGCCATGTACTTCAAGACCCTCATGGTACTCATATGAACAGTCACAATCAAAGCGTGACTGAGATACATCATTCTTTAGATGACGACTTTACAACGAATATTATGGATTAAGAATACTGATCAGCGATACGGATTTGAAGTTTTTGGAACATCATGATGTCTTGCCGGCATCATTGAAAACTGTTGACCGCTTCTCTCTTGCAGGAAACAAACCTATGTTTATGTATACTATGATTGTCTTTTTGAATTTGGTGCTAATACTGTTATATGGAATATGGAATAAGTCTTTGGATTATGGACGCGGATATTCTCTAATGGACGACGGCTGAATTATGGATGACGGACTAGACGCTTGTAATCACACAGTGTGTCATATGATTTCATTTCAGAGATGTCAACGCATGTACCTGATCATCGCTCCGTCCGATTTTACTAAGTGGACAAATACCTCAAATGCACTTTAATGGTTATGCAAATCAGTCGATATGGACTCATCAGGCTATCTACAATTGGTGTGGTTCGGCAAAGAAAAGCATAAAAAATTGATATACTCATCCCGTGTAAATTGAAGATATTTCTCGCAGCGAACGACTCTTTTTCATATTATTCGGATCTCTAATTGGTTAATATTGATTTTATCATTCTTCACCTCAGTTGACTATTCTTTACTTCAGCCATCCAAGAAGTATAATCGCCTATTACGGAAACCAATGGAGAGACGAGGACTGTTATTGACGTTATCGATAATCACTAAACGTTTGGACTTTTCTGTCATTCTTTTTTACAATATACAACTAACCCCATTCAGCGCCGAATGTTAATACAGAGGACAAGACTGGAAAGCATTTCTTTCCAGAAACAATTGTACCAAACCAAAACTATGTTCTTTGATGCATATATAATAGATACATCGCTCTATTTATACCTATATATATATACTTACTAGCTGTCTTCTGATATGGAGAAGTGGTATAAGAAAAAAAAACTTCTTGGCTTTCTACAATTTATTACATTCTGACTGCAGTTTCGAACTTTATGGGGTTTTTTAAGGGATATAGTGCACAAATCCACACATGCTAATATATCAGATATAGCGGTGTAAATTAACATTGTGCAGGTATGACAAACCAAAAGAAAACTATATAATATATTCTTTTACACAGTTGGTGCACATAAAGATTCTTTTACTATTTTAGAAGTATATGATGATGTTAATAGCCTAAGATAAATAACGAAGAAATATATGCAAAGATGAGACTATAGCTAGCCTAGACGAGCAATTAAAGCGTTTCGAATATATTGAGACTGTTGTTCAAAATGGTACAATGTTTTATACATACCGACACAGCAACATTTATTAGCCATAACAACCCAGATAACTAAAACACTCTCTTCCTTATTCAACAACTAAATGACATACTTTGTAACATATCGGGTTCGATCTGTCAAAAGGGAAAGCACAAGTACTTAACCAAAACAATGCTCACACAAGCAAAATTTAATAACAATCCACAGACATTTCACATAACTGAAAATGCTCAACTAAAATGTTATTAAAACTTTCACAATGCTAACCCATTGACATTTAATGAATCCATGAGCTGTGTTTTCAAAAACACTAACAGAGGTTTTAACTTATCTGACCGATAAAAGTCCTATATTGGAGAAACAGGAGCTCAACAGCACCAAGAATGCATGTTCAACGAATAAACACACCAGCACCACAACACTGCAAAGTCGGCAAACATATAGGAGACCGTGAAAGAAAATTCTCCATTTTCCCATTTCACAAATACAAGCGTCTACTCCGACTTACGATATTCAGCCGTCATCCATTAACGAATTTACACTTTCATAATCCAAAGACCTAACTTATATAAAAGCATTAGCACCAAATCAAGGCTACTTTCCTACAAGAGAGAAGCGGTAAACAGTCTTCAATGATTCCGTCAAGACATCATCATGATCAGCTCATCAGTAATCAGTATGGATTAACCATATAATTTTCGCTGTAAGTGGAAGCGCTTGCGAGATACCAGACGAGATATGTATACGCCACATGTTGATAGCAAAATACGAGCGTACAAGATCTATGGCGTTATGTTTGTTAACTTCTGTCTAATTTCGGTTAACCCGGGGCAAGGGGCTGTAAGAACGCATGTACTTCAAGATCATCATGGTGCTCATATGAACAGGCGCAATCTAAGCGTGACTGAGATGCATCATTCTCTAGATGACTTTACAACGAATATTATGGATTAAGAATACTGATCAGCGATACGGATTTGATATGTTTGGAACATTATGATGTCTTGCCGGCATCATTGAAAACTGTTGGCCGCTTCTCTCTTGCAGGAAACTAGCCTATGTTTATGTATACTATGATTATCTTTTTGAATTTGGTGCTAATTACAACACATATAAGGGAAGTGGGAAGAGATGCGGACATACTGACAGAGCCACATGACTTCACAGTATAGTCTTCTGGTTAACCTATTCTAAAGCACATACCAAGAATCTAACGATTCGTGATATGTGTTGTATCTCATGTACGCTTTTGTTGTACCTGTTCATGTGGCAACTTGGATGACATGACCACACGGCCTCTAGCACCGGCATAAGCGGTATTAGATACAAATCTAGAGAGCTATGGTGGAAATGCTCTGACAACTCGTATATTTGTAATTGGTGAGCTGTGTCGCTGTGACAACTCGTACACTGGGGATTGGTGAGCTGTATCGTCGTCAGATGAAAATGACGGCACTGAAACACAAAAGACTAGTCTGTAAGGCCTAGTTATGAGGCCTAATACTGTTATATGCAATGCGGAATAGGTCTTTGGATTATGGACGCGGGCATTCTTTAATGGACGACGGCTGAATTATGAATGGACCAGACGCTTGTAACATGCAATTTCCACTGGAATATTACGGTCCTGAAAGCGATAGTTAACAAGGTTGAAATTGTAATCGTCTCTCTTATCGTAAAGTCTACGAGAGAGAAGGCCCGCTTCTATTTTAAAGAGATGTAGGCCTAAGTATGGTATGTCGTTAGAGCTATGTGTACTCTCCTTCAAATCTAGTGAAGGTGAATATGTATAATTCACTGCGTCATTTCTATAGCAGTTATCCACAGCGAGAAGATCATCTATATAGCGTTTGGTGAATGAGAAGGAACGGACTAAGAAATGATAGGTTTTTGAAAGCGTCTGCATATAGTCGCTTTCATAAGAGAACATAAAAGGGTCACAATTAGTACACATTGGAATACCCATATGCTATATCGTGTTGCCAAATTTCACGTAGACATTATTATTGAAAAATTCACACAACTCTATAAAAAAGAAACTTCCCATGAATGACACCCCTTGCATGTAGTAGAGTTAAAGAATATTTTATGGCTTATGAAATTAATATATCATCGTTCAGTTTTCTTGAACGCCGATGCTATTAATGAACTAAGACGGTCCATAACTTCCTGATGATGTAGTGTAGTATAGAGTGGAGAAATCCTACGTGCATACATATCTTCACGGTATGTTCCCTTTCGCATCAAGTTCTTCCGTAAGACATTTTGAGTATTTCAATATCCACATACATTAACTTAAGAATTTTTCAGAAAAAGTAGCACAATACCTTTCCCCAAATTCTTTGATCTCACCATAGGCCCTCATCAACAGGATTGAAAGAAACTTGGTGGTGCAGCTTCCAGAACTAGCTATGAATTCAGCTTTGTATTGTATTTAAGCATTTTAGGAATACCGGACACTTTTGGTATATCGTTAAGCGTCGTTGAAAGAGAATGAACAATGCTTGAGAAGTGTTTTCCTGGTTAAATAAATCATCCAGAATGAATGCAGTTGGCGAGTAAGTAGAGGTATTCGATGATGGTGTGCTTATACTCAATATAACCAACACCTGGTAAGAGTAATATTTGCATATGAATATTATTTTGTTTGGGGCTTTGTCTGTTGGGACTTTTACGAATATCTCTCTGGAAATTTGCTACAACTGAGTCAATATGGCGGATTGTTTCCACGACCTTGCTCTTGGTGAGATCTAGTCAATCAGAGAGTAATGAACGTTCAGCTTTTCTCGCTTTGACGACTCAGTAACTTAGGTTCCAGTACAGCCAGGGATATCTTCTGGTCTTCATTCAAATTTAGCCTTGTCGGCTTTCTATATTTAGGTCCCTTGGTCAGAAATGTCTTGGGTCTTCATCACTCATTATATCAAGGTAACCAGTGACACTGCATGGTGTATCAATAAATTTCAACGATTCGCAATCTGAACTATAGTTGACAGCATTAGAGTAGTTGAATACTTTAGTATACGTAAATGAAATGCAAGAGGATCTGTGAACTTAAAATAGTTTGTAAAGCGTTACGTAAATTAATTACGTCCAGTCCTTAATCACAGTTTCTCAGAAGCAAAAATTATTTCAATTTCTAAGAATTATATTCATCTCAGCTATGTAGGTTAGGTCAGAAACCATGGAAAGTTCGTTTGTTGAGACAATTGAATCGAAGTATTAAATATATCGGGACGTTTCCCTATAAGAGCTGCACAAATTCACAGTATCTCCTTTATCTCGCCTCCCATGTGTCCGACTTTGTCTGGCAGCCCACAAAACCTTCGAAGATGGAGAAGACGCATGAAATTAATTCTGAAACGCTCATTAATGAGAGCATACAAAAACGGATTGAGAGCAGAATTACCCCATAGCAACCAAGCTGCCTAAAGGGTTTCATTCACACAGTCGTCACAGAATGCCAACATCACAGTACAGACAGTGTACGGGGTCCAGCAGAGACCGAATACACCGACCAGAATGGCCAGAGATCTGGCGGCCTTCCTTTCTCGTCTCAATGTTATATTACATCGTCTCTTGTCAACTTGTTCTTCCTCGGATGATATCTGCGTAGGAAGAACTCCAGCTTGCTGTGAAGTTGTCGTGACTGTTGCGATGCTTGGCTGGATTGCTTTGGATGACACATGAACTCGTGAGCGTTTGCGAATCAGCACGTAAAGGTAGAGATTTAATGAAAATATCGAACTCAAAGGTATAAGGAATTCTATCAAAGCCGTTGCCATCGTGAAGGGGAGATTATCGTGGAACTCCACATCGCAGTCTTTCTCTTCCACGGTACTATACCCACGTATATAATCCCAGCTTATGATCGCTGGGACGTAGATAAGGAAGGCAGCAAATCAAGACACGAGTATGCGGACTTTGGCGACTTGAGCAGTTTGTTTCCTGGAGTAGTCTGCTCCTTGTCTAACTAGCATACACCTGTCATAACTGACCAATATGACAACAAATACTGATTCTAGACAGGCCAGGAAATCTATACTCGAGAAAACCTTGCACATCGCCACGCCAAATGGCCATGTGTAATCCATGAGCGTATAAACTGCATAGAATGGCATGCTTATACAACCAATGAATAAGTCGGAAGCTGCTAAACTCAGCAGGTATTTGTTGTGAACTGTTCGGAGCTTGAGGTCTTTACAATACGAAATGATTGTAAGAATGTTCCCACCGACACATGTGATCACCATACATGATATGATAATTCCATAGATGACCTTGCTATGTAATGGCAGCGACTCTTCTATGTCTCCCTCGTAGTAGTAGTTGTCGGTATCGTTGCTGTAGAGAGCAGTTGTAGGTGTTGTTAAAACATTTCCCAAAATATCAAAAGCGAAGATCATCGATATATGCCTGGAGATGTCCATGTCCATGCTAAAAATAGAAGATCATGACATCCATTGTCGGTACTCCAATTTGACAATCTTTCTCACGATTAGTAGTTCTATTGCTAGAGGATATTCCCTCGAAATTTCATGACCATGTCGAAATTGTATGGGATGGCCAGAAAATTTCAAGCTTACAAATTTGCTCATTACCAGTACCCAATATATTTTGACGAATTTTCAAAACTTAAAAACGTATTTAGTTGAATTCTCCGAAAACATTACAAATTTACAGCACAGCGAATGTGCTAAATCCTCTAATGTTATTTATTAAGCTACATGTACTTCTTCCAGACATCTGAGTGTTCTGAAATTACAAAGGATTTCATAATAGTTTACCGAGGTGACTTGGTGTGATAGCTATAAACATCACACAAACATGTGTAAAATTGTTCATATCCATGCGCGTGGAACGACAGAAAGTGTCCAAAATAGCACCCGTCAACGCCAGTTCCCCCACCCGTACAGTTTACTCGCACAAAAAAACTTGTCATTTACACCACCAAGATGGTGGCGTTTAAAATACTCACTCTCGTGAAAAAATGCTTGTCCGTCAACCTGCCCTTCAGTCTCGTGCCTGACGTGCATATGCGGAAATATGCGGTACTTCTGGAATTACAATAGGGCTTATTCCAATTGATTTTTCATGTTTTTGATCATACTGATTTTTTGTATACTTATTCGGACTTTGACCATGCATGCGTGTATAGACTAGATTAAGATTGATGATTCATGCGACTAATGTCATCATCATGCTAGTCGATGAGGCTATATTTAGGCTTTTCACCGAAACCGTCTGACCATGAACCGGAAATTCCGATAGAGACATTGAAGAAATTCTCTTTGGCGGTATCGACTTTCTCCCAATGCGTGAACGATAGCTCCAAGCACGCACATTTGCCGTTCAAACATCGACTCCGTGTACACGCGTACACAGAACGGTGATGTTTGTATTGTATTGACGGCACAAAACCAAATGGATAGCTATTGAATTATTCCATTTGAAGCTCTTTTTTTGCGAATTTGTTTGCAAGTTTTAGTGAGAGAATGGAGGACTGCATGATGTGTTGTCTTCCTGAAACATACCAGAGATTCAGAGACTGTGTCAAATAACAGACAAACGTTGTTGTTCATCATGCTAACTTAAGGGACAAGGCAAATAGAGTGACAGGCGTGCTAATACACTTGCATTCTCTCAAAAAAATCTCTGGCCTTGGGCTCATTGTCCTGTTGTCTTCTTACTGGTGGCCTTAGTATTCATTCAAGCTTCAGAATTTGTTTAACAAAACCTATAATTGACACAAAGCAGTCAGTGCTGTATGCCATCCTCCCCACAGCGCATGCTCCATTTCACATGCTCATTTATCATCCCTGCCTCCAACAGCGGAAGTTGACCTTTATTACGTTGCTATGACGCATAGGAGTAAACCCACGTACGCACGCTTCAGTTTGAATCCGGCAGAACAACTCCTTCAGTTTTGCACATGAGCGAACTACTTTTCATATGCTGTCCAGATAAACAGGGAAAATAATCTCCAGATAATTCTTTTTACGCTAGGTCAACAGAGGTGTTATGCAGACTTGAAAAGCAATCGAAATGTTCGGTAAACATCTATTTTACTATATATGATGCCACATCCGGCGATGTACGCGCGGCCCCGAATCCAGTCCGAAAATGTGACTCGTGGCTGCATGGGGTATTATTAGACCCCCAGCGAGGTGGTTGGCTGTTTGCTTGTATAATCTTGGTACAGGTACACAAATGGTGACTTTTTGGTAAATAAGAATCACTATGTACAAGTTCGTAAGTCTGTTTCTGGTTAGGCTATACTGGTAAATGTGAGTTCACTGTAATCGCGTGGATGATTCCTTTGTCTTGGTACCCCTTCGTACCCACAAAGCCGTCTAGAAAAAACAGGGAGAACCATGGGCGTCTTCAGGATTTTCGAGACGACTCCCCTAATGACGCCCTTGGGAACAGGGTGGGTACTTCCAGAAATCTGTGCCTGTAACAACTGTGACTGTAACACTTGGAGTGTGTATTGGGGTACAGGACGGCAGGTCTACGTCCTACGTCTACGTTGTGCTTGATTGATTGATTTATTGACTTTTAAGGGCCGCTTCCCTTACGGATTTCGCGGCCCACCAAATAGATTACATAGGTATTTACGTGTATAGTCTTGACTGGAATATATTTTGTCTATACTTTATATAATAACGACTATTTACAAATTTTACAAGATAAAGTTCTATGTACATGGAGTAGTGGAAAAGGAGTATATACAAAAGTAAACAAGTATTAAATAGTTGTGCTTGCATGATGGTGTGAAATATATACCACGCCTGAAAAACCTGTTTTAGAACAACAATACATTTGCACACGAAACAAAACATCGTTTGACTGGTCCGTAACTCTCACGTTATCGTTACAAAGATTTGTAACAAAAACATATATGTAATTGATAAATACGTGTCACAATCTACATTCCGTGACACACATATGCAGCAAAACATGCAGACATACATATTCTATATCCTGTGTCCATATGCATGATCTCATACCAGTCCCATTATTAACGGAATGTTTGACATAAATTCACGTTTACTCATTTTACTTGCACCAACACATATACATAAAATTTATACAAAAGAATAACGATTGCTACGTTATTTCACTCATAAATCTTACTTTAGATTTCTACGTTAATGTTATATTCTTTATTTAGGGATAGAACAAGCCCCTATGGGTTTTATTCCCGCCAATCTATGTCACTTGGCAAACCGATTTCTTAATTTATTTTAATGCCTCAATATCCAGATTGCCTTTGTGTCTTGACTTACTTTTCTTTTGTTGGTGAACAAAATTCAATTCAATTCAATACGTATTATAAAGGCAAAAAATTAATGTATATCCATATAAAGACGCGTCACATTTTGAATTATTAGTCTGCAGCAGGCGACAACCAAAGATTAGCCCTACATTTGTGACAGTCACTGTATAGCAGAAGACGTATGGTGTAATGATCATGAAAAAAAACGTTGTGCCTGGATTCAGAGAATCTACATCACAGAATGCATGACCGGGTGATATTGGTGTCACTCGACAGGATGGTATCTGATTGGCAGCAAAATGAACCGAAGTGTGAAATTTAGATGGCGTAATGCGTGCAGATCCTACAACGATTGCTTGTCACTTAATTAATTGAAAGTAATTTTTTTTTCTTTGACAGACATTCATCAAAGCTGACTTGTGATTTAGTGCAGCTAAATTTATATATTGGCATCGAGCTCGTGTTCCTTGAAAATTCCCCTGAAAATTTGATATCAAAAGAAGACCTATTTTCTGTTGTATCATTTTCATACGAGTTATCTCTCTTGTCACACTTCAACGGACATAGTTCGTTCTTTCAATAATTCATCGTTCCACTGTTAAGGCATCTTGAGTGTGTCCTGTGCATGATATAAACTTCTCACAAGTCTTATAGTACATAGAGGTGTACGAGTCAGCCGATGACGATAACGATGTCATCATGTTTGTATATATTAAATATATGTATAGTCTTTCGAAGAGAGATCAGTTGGTTGGCAAAAGCTTTCAAACTTGAGGATCGGGTTTGCACGTTACTTTCAAAGGTTAATAAGTTTTAATAAGTAACTTATTAACCTCAGCGGCTTCACTTAAACTCCTGAAGGCAAGCACAACCTATTGACGACCAGGTGATTCAGGAGAATAAACGACTCGTGACAGACAATGAAACCATGTTGTAAGCATAATTTCAAACTTCCCACAACCACCGTGCTATTATGAAATCACTCCTGGAAATGAACACTGTGAATGTCAATCAAACCAAAGTGGGACGAAATGAAATCTACACCCGTCGATCTGTGAAGTATGGTCTGCGTCGAATGAGGCAATAGCCAAAGAGAGACATCGTCACTAGCTCATTCGAACATTTCCAAGTTAGCATGTTCACCTCGAAGATTCTTGTGGGAGTCGACGGGTTTGAGGGGCACATCTGGTGTTATGGCTGCATCAGAACATGTCATTTGTTGTCAAGGATAGAGATGTCGGTAATCTATTACGAAATCCTCTGTAAGCTGACTGAACTTTTAAATTATGCGCTAACTCATTTAATTTTAATTATCGTGCTTATTGTATCTGTTGTTATATTTTATGTTATGTTTTATGCAACTCGACTTGCAGGAAAAAAGGCTCATCTATCTATCTATAGATCTATCTTGTAATAAGAAGGTAAAACACCTCCACTGCTGAATTAGAATTGCCCAGTATTAGTAATCGTGGGACTTGCACAGGAGAAGGTCACATTATTTAGATCACAAATAGGGTAATAATGTCTTGCCAGAATAAACCATCACTACTTAATATGAAAATATTCTTCCAAGGCTGGAAGAAGGATTGGCAAATACAAGAGAAATCAAAACACTGGGCCTCTGCAAAATTAAGCCATGTTAATTTTACATTTTTTTTCTTTTTACAATAACTATTCAACCCAATAACACATTCGGATATTTCAAACACCTATTCTCAAAATATACAATTATAAGCTGAAAGCTGACAAATTTGGTTAGGTTAATTTTAATTCTTAAATCTGTAGTTTGTTACTGTCTTATATTTCGTCGATATAGGCGAAACCTTTCTCGTAAATATGTTTCCATAGCGATCTAGTAATTGATGCCTAGGCTTGTATCTTTGTAATAATTTAACATATTTTGAGTGCCTAAGCGGACTATGCCCTTCAAAGATTCTCTTATTCTTATATTCTCTTAATAATTATTTTGACATTTCAATCTTTTGAGGTAATTGAAAATATCTCAAATCTGTTAAATGAATCTGTTAAATTGACAAAGGAGGAAACGAATCCACGGTAGATTAGAAATCAATCTAACAGATAAAAAAATTAAATTTTCTATTGAATAGATTTAACATAAAAAACTGATTACTAATTCAACCTGAGTTGATATGTTATGGAGAACATCTACTCTATTAGATTGGGATCACTATAATTAATTTAGATCGTATCATTTCATTTTAACTATCTTGACCATTGTGTAAGAGTTCCATGTATACTTGGCAATAATTTGTCAAGATATATATTAACCATGTTGCAAAAAAATGATTCTGTATCTCTACCTTTGAACCGGTTATTACGATACAGATATGTGAAACAAGAATATAACTAACCTCGTATGGCTCCCTGGAATAAAGCAAGCACGCAGCCTCTTCACGGTCTCATTTGATTTAATTCTTCAGAGAACATCCGCAGAAACTACCTTACAGTAGATACATTTGGCAATTAGCCTTGTTGATTGTCGAACGTCGAGCTACCTGCAACTTGTGTTGCTAGGTTATGAAGGCACCGGATCAATACATAGTTTATAGAAGTTCGTATCAAAGGTTGTAAAGTGTATAGAGTGTATTGTCATGTTGATGCGTATATTAGCAGGACGAGAGCAGCAACTCAATCCGTCATCCTGTATAAAAGAAAATATAATGAGATTCTCGATTCACTTCGCTCTTGAATGTAGTGCGTTGATGTTTTTTCCCCCTAATAGATTAGTCAATATACCGTTATTGCCATCGCGGCCAGTCGTTTATTGTTAACATTCTTAGTATAGATTTTGTGGAGAATGCTTTTATAGTTGTATAATACACGCTAAAATAGTCGCTGAAATGTATAATTTCATATCGACTAGTTTCACGTTCATGCTGGTTGCCTTCTCACTTCGAGTTTTTCGTACAGTGCTAGTTTACTTTACTCTTCCAATAATGTAAATCGTATTGGTTTCGTCTAAATGTACGTATCTCGTAATAATTTTCAAACCAGTTTGAGACATAAATGAAGAGCAAAGACTCGTTTACGAGATTGATTGAGTAGACCTAGAACTGAATATATATAGTGATTACGTCCTCTTCCTCAAATGTGGAGATTAATTAGAGATTTGCTCTTAAATACTCTTTTAAGTCGCTCTCTCAGTTATAGTTTTTAACCATTCGACCAAGAAACTTAGCGTTTCATGTCATTTTTATGTCTGTTTAAATTAGATCACCACCAATGATCCCACAGCTATCCCGAACACATTTTTTTTAACCTGAAATATCTTCAACTAAACGTCAGCTCTACAGCAACAAAGAAATCGTTATCGACAAAAAATATAGCATTGTGTTATCCTGACAAACATTCGCGATCTTTCGACCCTTTTTGACTCTTCTCTTCATCTTCTCTCCCTTCTGGGATATTTTTCTGGGCGTTGTGTTCTTTCTAATTTGTTACTGGTTTAACTCACTTTACGAAACCCCATTGTTTCACGATCTTGTGGCCAATGTTGCAGAATGGCTATTTACTTTATTGATTTAAAGTGTAATCCTCGCATTTTATCCATTTTTTCAATTTAAATACATAAATTCCAAACAAAAAGATCTATGCTAAATTTCAGAAAAAATTAGGTACAGCTATTTTGTTGACGTGTTTCCTTGTTCAGCAAGGTTTTTATTTGAATGGAAAATTTAGAATTCTCGAAAAATAAATTTTTGAGAACAGAGGCTCATTTGATAAAAGAAAAGTATCTAAATTCGAATAACGTTTACCTATCAATCTCCCAATCAATCTCCCAATCAATATTTTCCAATATTTTGAATTCCAGAGAAATAAGCTTACCAGTAATATGTATATGTCTATTGATATGTTAATCACAATAAACGGCAACTGTCCGCGGGCGCAAATGTATATGCCCATCATTCAGTTTATCAGCCTATTGGTGAAGACAACCTGAAACGTTCTATTTCACTCTTGAATATTCAAAACCCTTTTAATTATCAACAAATAAAATTTTTGATGAACTATGTTGAAATCTTTCAATGTCCAATAGCGTACATGCTTTCGGTAATTTGGGTTAATTGCTTTGTTCAGAGTCTAGGAACTGTTCAGTAACGCATGATAGGTTTTAGGATTACTGAAATGATACAAACCTTTTAAGATAGAGGAACCGTATCATTCTCGCCGATTTTATATGTAGGCAATAAATTCCGCAAAGCGGAGAATGGATCTAGATCCACACAGAATTTTGACCCTGTCCACTGAATGTATGTACAAGGGAGACAATCAGTCTATTAAACATTTATCTTGCATTTGCTCAAGAGAAACTACCTTTGATCTTTAGCGCTCAGTGTACATCGGTGTCAAAACAATACGCGGTTTCTTGGCTATTGTTGGATATATTTGAACGGCTGTTTGTAGCATTGCCGAACCCACTGACATTATCATTTAAACCAAACGGAAACACTGACCTAGCACCCAGAATAATTCCCGCTCTCGGATTTTTCTCTCAAATCCAAAGGGGGAATCCTTGGTAGATGGATAGACGACGTCTATGATTTGAATACTAAAGTTATCCCTGCCATGCTCGGGTCCAGAAAAATGCTTACCTATAAGCAATTGCTTTTTCCTAACGGATTTTCTGTCAACGTTCACCCTAAGATGGAGTCTTTGGGTAGTCTTGCCAACATACTGTTGACCACACTTCCACACTAAACTAAATAAATACAGTTTGTAGTAGAACAACTAAGATCAACATACGAGTTAACAGAATATGAGTTACCAGTTAACGCGAAACTAAATGAAGCTGAAGTATTAAAGAGTGGAAACGTGAGACATCGACGGTGTCCACACTTAGAAATCTAATTATTACGTATAGAATTCCGGTGCTAAACAATCATCAAGCGCAATATTACAAGGTTTGATGTCGTGACCTTGCTTTGATGTCAGAAATATATCTGTCACTTGGATTGAACAAGGTCCTAGTGCATTTCGAACTGTTACAGACTCGTTCGATGAACCTGCAGTAAGATCCCTCGGATCTGTCTTACAATTCTTTTCTTTCGTTACTTTCATCATGAGTGCAGGGATGTGCAGGAGCCCGGCCTCGAGGAAAACTTGTCCACCAACAGAATCCAGGCATACACGGGTTTAAATTACAAGCGCCTAGTCCGTCATTCATAATTCAGCCGCCGTTCGTTAAAGGAATCTCCGCGTCCATAATTCAAAGACCTATTCCATATTTCATATAGAAGTATTTGCACCAAATTTAAAAAGACAATCACAGCAAAACACATTGGACGACCAACTATTCTACTCCAATATTTATTTCTCTTCACCGCCTCCCTCACCCAGATAACATAATATACAAGAGAAGCCTGTTCATTTGAACATCATGGAGGTGTAAAACACATGATATTCAAATGGCTCACAACCCCCTGAATGTTTTACGGAATTAGACATAGGTTCCGAAACACGATATGTCAGTGTACCATATTTATCACAGAATTTGATAAACTTTGAATGGCGGCGTTTGGTGGTATAACCCTGTCTTACAAGATTCTGCAGTAATAATATGTGGCATTGATTGAAATCGTCACAGCCTGCACATGATCTAGCAAATGGTACCAAGCAAGATACGATACGTCATACGCAGGTCCTGCTGGAATATTTCTATCCAGAAATGGGTAGTTAATGATGTCAGAATTCTTGTCCTCTCTCTTGTCATGGAGTCGACTTGAGAGAAAGCCATGATTCTTGTAAACGTATAGGTCCAGATATGATGTTTCAGCTATCAGTGGTGTCCAGCAAATTGAGAAAAGGGGAGGGGTAAATATCCTTCACAGCGTCGCTAATATAAGAATTATCCAGTTTAGAAGATTGTCTATATAACGTTTTTGCCACATGCCATTTTTCATGGCAACCCCATTCGCATCCGCCAGCTCCTGTTAATGCCCTCCGAAACCGCTAAACGTCCTTCTAAATGCCCGTTTAAAGGTGTCTAAAGGTCACATACCGTACAGACATGTACCCACATTGGATTATCGACTCTCTATACTACAATCCATCATCAAGACCTTATTGACCGTCTATGTTCATTAATAGTATCTGTGTTCAAGAAAACTGATCGCAGATATATTAATGTCAGAAGCCATAAAGCACTCTTTAGCTCTACTACATACAGGGGATATGAGTCATGGGATGTAACTTTGTTTATAGAGTTGCGTGAATTTCTCATTAAAAATGGCTATTTGAAATTTGGCAACACAATATATCAACAGCTTATAGGTATTCCAATGGGTACTTATTGTGCACCCCTGTTGGCTGATATATATGTGTTCTCTTATGAATATGACTATATGCAGGCGCTTTTAAAAAGCCCTTCAAGCCCTTTCCTTCTCATTCACCAAACGCTATATAGACGATCTTCTCGCTGTGGATAATCGCTATATAAAAGACGCAGTGAAGTATATATACACCACCTCCACTGGATTTGAAGGAAACTACAGATAGCCCTACCGGCACATCAAATTTAGACCTATATCTCTATAAAAATGAAGCAGGCCTTCTCTCTCGTCGACTTTATGACAAAAAAGATGATTACATTTTCGACATCATAAACTATCTCTTTCTAGACAGGAATATTGCAGTGGGATCTGCATATGGCGCATACCTATCTCGCCAAGCAGCATTTGCTAGATCCTGATTTATATGCGACGATTTTAATCAACGTCAAAAATGTTATTGTAGAAACTCATAAAACCGGGATATACCATCAAGCCTCTACTCAAAGTTTCTCAAATTTGGCTATACATATCGTATGTTGATAGAAAAATATGAGCGTAGCGTGCAAGTTCCATGGCGTTACGTTTCGTAACTTGTGTCTAATTCCGCTTAACATGAGACTAGGTGTGGTATGAACCTATTTACAATATCCTCGTGGTGATCATATGAACAGTCACAATCAAAGCGTGACTGAGATACATCATTCTCTAGATGACGACTTACAAAGAATATCATGTGGATTAAGAATACTGATCAGCGATACGGAAGTGTTATTTTGGAACATCATGATGTCTTGCCGGCGTCATTGAAAACTGTTGACTGCTTCCCTCTTGCAAAAAACTAACCTATGTGTATGATTATCCT
>JAVTVY010014118.1:0-51718 GCA_036873755.1 Hanleya hanleyi | reverse complement strand
GTTATTGGCTTGAGTACTTAGAATTTTGTTTGGTCGTCGCTATATAGCTGAAATATTGGTGAACGCTACATTAACCCTTAATTCTCTCTCTGTCCCACATCAAATACAACTATTTTCTTCAACAGACTCTAAAATCAGTAAAATCGACTAACAGTGAAGTGAATTTCTCGAAGTGAGTTTTGTGAAATAAAGAGTACACGCGACTGTTTTACTCACGAGTAAAGTTGAAACGTCCTTTTAATGAGAGTCTATACGATAAACTACTAAACTGAGAAAGAAAAGGTGCACGTGGTCAAAGATTGGTCTCGAACACAGATCATTTGGCGAATGGAGACTTCTTTTTGAACCGAACCCCTTGAATATGACATTAGTTGATAGAAGTTTTCATGGAAACAAATCATTGGAGATATGCATCCCCAACTTTGACTACCCATCCATGAGAATGTATGCTTGCGATCTTTGATATTTTTACGTCATCAAGGAAGGAGATTCAACAATTTCTATCTGTTTGTCACACGAGATGAAAGGCCCGCGTGTTGATAGTCCGTAATAATATGGTTATTTGACCTATGAAGATTCATACGCTGAAATCTCAAATACGTTTTTTCCCCCTACAAGTTCAGCACAACAATTGATACTAATGTCTAGTATGCACATATTTGCCTAAACAGACTGCTTTATGTGGCAATATTCTTGATGAACACCGTGCTATTTCATCCAGAGGATGTGCGCGACAAAATCCCGAGAAGTCTCGTGAGAGCCCGAGATTTTCATTTCGCGGCAAGAACACCTAGAAATCGAAGATTTTCTAAATATCGAGTAACTTCATTCAATGGACAAGAAAGTATATTGTATTTCAGAGGGTCGCCCATCCAGCAGAATAGCTCCACAGAGCGATCGCAAGCTTTTTGACATTTTCTGATTGCAAATAGTTAATCATGAGGGTGTATTCTTGGTCCAGTTAATCCCTCTACCTTGTGTGGCACAAAAATACAAGTCACTAGTTGCTCGTCAAGATTATTGACCTTCTGTGGTTAAATAAAATGCCTGTTTTCGCCACATTTGCAGCATCTGTTGTACAAAAGTTTATATTTGTCAGAATTTAACTCTTTCAAATCACAGCTAAGCATATTTAGCTCATTTTCACCATATTTCTATTTCTTCAAAAGAAAGCATCAACCGTTATATCTGTTGAATACGCCTAAAAGCATAACTCTCCTAGCACTGGATAATATATACATGTATTAACGACGCTGTGAAGGCTACATACCCCCATTTTACCGGATTTGAAGGAAAAAACTATATAATTGTCATTTCTATGTTATATATCCAGTTGCGTACATTCCAACATCGATCGAGAGAAAGAATTGTCTTTCAATGGGACTATTCACGGGAGCATTACTGGGTCGATATAGCTCAGGCAGTGAGAGCAACAGGTGGTGGGTCGATTTCTGCTGTAGGTTTAATTAATTTTTCTGTAAAAAATTATTTTTATATATATGTATGAAAAGTACATACATTTAAAAAAAATATCTTCGTTTCAAAAGCAATCATGCAAGACATACTAAGGTCCATATTTCGTATGATCTTGTTCGTAGAAATTCGTACCATTGTGACAATAACCTAATTTGAGGGAAAAGTGGCTCAGTGAAAAAGATTTGGCATGTAGTGGATTTTCGTAAGACATTGTTAAAACAGCCCTGAATAAAGCCAACTCACATGACATCTTAAGAGCTCCTGAATCAATGACCAAGATCTTGGCGTTTGTACCCACATGTAGTCCACATAACGCGGACGTATTTTCCAAAATTGTACAAAATATGAATATACTGCACGAGACTTTATAATGTAAATATTCTAAAAGATGTGAAAACGACTCTAACCCGTGCCACATATTTAGAAAATCCCAGCACTCCTAAATGCGCAGATTCTCGATGAGGTGTCTGTGAATACCTGAATTGAATGCTCATCATTTTCAAAGAGTTCGAGTAGTATCTTCATAGTAAAGGAAAATATGATTTGTGGTTCTAGGAACGTGATTTGTGTTATTAAATGTAGTGGATGCGATGCAAACTACATTGTACGGACAACATATCTTATAGCTCTCGTCCGAGTGCATATAGACAACATAGAATGAATGCCTCTTTGAGAAATATGTTTGTTTGCATGTGATTGTTCGCAGTTTTTTTGCCCTTTTCAATCTTCTATCTTCAACTCTGAAGTTTTCTCGTAATTTCAGTATATCATGCCATGAGCTGTTGCTTGGAATTGCGTTTCACTCACTTGCACTTGCTAGAGGTGGTGTCTGGACAATAATTTGAGGACACCTTATCGAATTCTTCTCTGATTTGTTATGCAGAAGTGCTGAGATGTCAAATTGGGACTGCGTTTCGTGCACTTGCATCAACATGTGGCACCCGTTGATTTCTGGGAATTTCTGGGAACTTGATTTCTGGGAATTTCTGGGAACTTCCCTGCATGAGACGTCATGTGTACAGTGTGCACAAAACGTGATTATGGGGAAGGTTGGGGGGGGGGGGGGCATGGGGGATGACCATGTAAGCATACTTCCAAACATATATAACAAAGAATCTCCTCCATACCAGCTAATACCTCTCGAGTCCAACAGCAACTTTTTTTTCAACTTATCAATGTGGACACCTTGTCAAACCTTGATTACCAAGGCCGATTAAAATAAATATATAGCTTCATAGGCACCGCCTCACTGCAACTGTATCACCTTTATTTTGTACGGGGCGATTTAGACCCGTAGGGACTAATGGTCCTGTCTTATAGTGAGGACAAACTTGAGCTCAGTTGGTACCGTTGCCAGGGTGACTGGTTGTTTATTTAACTGCTTTAGGCTTTGAGAGGAAGAGCAGAAGAAAAAAGTCCTCAAGTTATTCAGCTACTGCAGATAGTTTGGTCAACTACTTTGGCTAGAATACAAAATGGATACTATTCAGAGTTTTTCTATAAGGATGTCATAAATTGTATTCACGCTATGTTACTTGGGGACTTACACACAAACATCCCCTCCACCAGACCCCCTATACCATTTAGAGCACAGACACATGCATGACCTAGTTCAATGGCTTGGTTCACTTGGGCCAAACTCCAAGTCATCATGATCTGCATGTACAAGTCTGCATAATATAACAACCATTGTCAGAATTTGTAACCTTCCAAACTGGGGGTGTCCTGGCAGGAGGTACGTGTATATAATATGATGCCATGAAAGGATGCATCCCAGCATAGCTCCAGTCCATCTAACCATGAGGATTTTATATTGTATCTCAATACTCATTTTTTGTCATTTATTGCTGACGGATATGCTTTCTATAATCTGAAAAAAGTTAAATATTTTACAAATATTGGTAACATGCAGAGAACGAAGCTAGCTTCTTCAACGAAGCTAGATATTGATTTTATTATGCCCAAATAGTTCAGCCAGTGGTTTATACAAAAGTGTATACAAACGCCATAACTCTGTACAATGCAACCAAACTCCTACACCCATACAAACTGCTTGGTTTGGATTGTTGAGGGGCTGCGTGTTTGTAGCGCCACCTGTGCATGATGTTCAAAATGGTAGTTGCATAATGCTATGAATAATCAATATTATGACTTGGAAAGCTCTATGAACATTTCATTATAGCTTTGTGAATATTTCGGCATATATTTATGCTCACAGTTGGAAAACGTCCAATTGCATTGAGCAATTCCCTGAATTTCGAACTCAACCCCAATACTGTTGTAGTACTCTTGTGTTTTCCTACCTTGATCAAAATATTTCTGTAATACCTATGATTCAATTTTATTTACAATTTACGTCCAGTATGGACAGTGTAAAGAAACAACAAACAAAATGACATTAACATTTTAAACATATTTGTAACATATAGGTAGACATATATATGATAGGCAGTCTCAGTTATTAGCTTATAGCATGTTTGATTTTGATGTAATTATATAGAGATTTTACGCAACTCAAAACACGTATATATATATTTACAAACACGAAGAGTCATCAAAGTGCTAATTGGATCAAGTATGAATTGAAATAATTCGGAGGTCGGAACAACCTGAGCATTAATATCCTGGAAATGCTTCGTTCAGTCTTCAATATATACAGGACATACAATGAGGAAATGGTTCTCATCTTAACAAGGCCTAAATTACAAACCTTACATAGTCTTTCGGTAGCAGGATTAGATTTATTTTTATTTCTGTATATACCCACTTCAATTTCAAGATGGTGAGTACTCAATTTCATATACGTTAATTGATTGCGTAAACTGTGTTGTTTCACAAGTTGCAGGTAGGGAGAGAACTCCATTTTTGAATTAATTTTGCTACAAAAGTTCGTAACTTCGCATCAGTTGATGGAGTAATAGTACGAAAATGTATATCAAAGGCAGATGTCAACATCTCTTTAACCTCTAGAAAAGCAGAATTCGGGTGAATATATGACTTATCTGATATTGTTGGGTGAGAGGGAGATTCGGTGTGCTTGCTTATATGTTGATGGGGCTGGTGCCCCATGAGTGTTTTTCATAGGGCCTAATTATCAGGCTGGTACATGTACAAAGAATTGCTGATAATCAGCCCTGCTGTGAGAAATTGATCGCAGTTTGTTAGTCTGTTCTATTCCTATCAAATCAGACTATTTCTGTATGCAAGTGCTGTTAAACATAGATACATATAATAGCCTATAGGCTCTAGTTTCTTCATATTTTTGTCTCTTTGCATATGAAAGTGGACAATAATTATAGTAGTTCACATCAGATGATCATTCAATAATTTATTATACAGTTTTTGTAGTAAATTGGATAACTTGATGCCTTCTGGGAAAATAGCTTTAATGTGACGTTATCATGACGACCATCTTTGGTTATTATACGTTCCGGGAGACCTTAACACAAGGGTTTGGTGTGGTTAGTTTCAGCTCCTTATTCCCATGGAGTGGGGTGAAGGGTACAACCCAAATCGCCAAGGCCAGGAAGAGTTTGAGGGCGAATGAGATGCATGCTGCTCTGTCTGTATGCTTCTTCTTTTTATACTTTCAGCGCTGTGCAGTAAGCGACTCCAAAGTAATTGAAACGAAATATCAGAGCGTCCTTACTGCTCTTGATAACTGGAAATCTCATGCCATGAGGGATATCGCTAACGGTCGTGACTGTCTTCTGAAACAGACCAGAACAGAAATGGTGAAGCTTCAGTCGCTGGTTACACAGATGAATGCTGATGTGCAAACAACAACAGAAAGTCTTGGGAACGAAGATGCTGTAACATTTCTGATGGTAAGAGATATTATTTGTATCATAGATATCGCCAACCATCATATGTGAAAAGAAGTCGCTGCAGTTAGTGGATTATATATATACCCTTTGTGAATGTTGAAAGTTTCATTTGAACGAATCCATGTTTTGTTTTAGAAGGAGAGGTAATATGAATGGGTTGACTCATCTCTTCACGGTGAAAATTCAAAATACGGACATCCATTGTTTTCTCCCTCAAAATAATAACTGTTCGTGTAAACGCAAGAAAATTATATTTATATTCACAAACACAACACACTGAAGGAAAAATCTATCCAAAGCAAACACCTATTTTCTTTGGGAAAGATGGGTGATAGAGATTTTACGATGATATAAAGGTCGTTTCTTTGTATTTAGCTAATATTTATATTATTCAATTTCGCATGCAACCATATAGCCAAGGAGGGGATACTTCGAATTTCGTTGGAGTGTAGATTTTTTGTCCCTCTCCCCCGCGAGCAGAAAGTTAATACTAATACGTGACTATAACTTACCAACTTTTCGATATTTTCTTCATCAAGCCTAATGCCGGTTCCTTGACACATATAACTTCATCTGTCAATAAAATGAATTTGTCAAAGAATGACCATATTCGGACTTGAGACATGCTACCTCCTTGTATATTGTTAACTGTATTATATTTAATTCCGATGTCATTATTGCTAGGATTGTCCAACAAAAATACCCCATTGTTTTTTTAGAGAGAGGGAACCACTTCATGTTAGCGGTTGTAACGTCCAATCAGTATACATTTCGCAAAGTCATGTGCATTATTTCTCTCTTGTTGTAGGTTGCCGAGGAAATAATAAAGAGGTATTTATATAATTTTTCCAAGTCAGCTGGCACTGTTAACACACAGAGGCTGTCACCATTCTTCCTATACAATATCGGATAGTCTTGCTGACATCAATGAAAATTATCTCCTACTTGAACCGAAATAGTATTTACCGGAATAAATCCTGACGGGGGTGAGGATGATCTATCCTAAACGAAGAAAATATAAAAATTTAACATCTAAGAAATATACTTTAAGTGAAGTAAAACTTATTGGCATTGCATATAAAATATTTCAAGTACTGCAATATCTTTACCCGGCTCAGAGGATTAGTAGATTACACTAGCCATATACTCACTGGTTGATTATTCTTTATTTTCCTGACATGACTAGCTCATGAAGCACCTATTGTGCTATGATTGTTTTGTGACCTTGTTTGCTTGTTAGTCATTTGTATAAATACCCTCAACTGTACTATGTAGTTCATTAGCTTTGAAAAAGTTGGAAGTATCTCCATCGAAACGTCAGCTCCATAGCAATAAAGAAGTTGCTATCCATAGAATAGCATTGTGTTGTTGTGTAATGTAAAACAAGTTTAGTTTTCAAGAACTTTATATTCAAGCTTTGAATCAAATAGCGACAAGGATTGGTGCGTTTAAATATTGATGGTAATTGCATTCTCATGGTCCTGTTGTTATGATGTCATGGTAAGCACGGATAGATCGATAAAAGGTTATATATAGTTTTACCTGTTGGTTCCTTGTCTGGTGGTGAACATAAGATGTTTTATTAAATAATCTCCTGGAAGGGAATTCGGATTAATTTCGTGTGCCACAAGATATTTGGGGTCAGAAGGTAGCAAGCGTATGGATTCAGCAAGACTTACAGGAAAGTAAATAAAGGCTATGTTTGGTCAAACTTTCTGGTTTGACAGTAGCCTAATGGTGATGACCTTTGTAGTGATAGTAACGAAATGGAAGAATGATGTAGGTATTCTCACAGATCGTGTTTACGATCGATATGGAAAATATCATTGAGTTCCGAGAAATTAGAAAGTTAGCTCTCTTCTCCGTATAAGATAAGATAAATGTTACTGACCAAGATACATTCTTTCCAGATCAGCAATCCAGTCAACATAAACAATGAAACAAAAGTATGTCCCCCCAAAGCGTTGTTTGATATGTCCCAAGATATTTGCCCGATCGCGATGACATTTTGCACACACTATCCCAGTAATCAAGCCGACACGCTGTATCAAGGATTATCTTGTAGGTACAGTTGTGCTCTGATGAGTATGCGCACACTGAATGCGTGCTTATAAATGCGAAACAAACGTGAAAATAGAACCATAAATCTGCATACAGTATGTTCGAATTTATTTCCTGGAAAACGCTTAGAACGCATATCCGGAGATCTAGGACTTCGGAGCTTCCGGGGCCTAGGCGGCCCCTGGACCCTCGCCTGTTGGGCTGTGAGGATTTCCTTGTTTTATCTTTTTGTGAATGAACCATATCTGTAGGCATATTGGTTTCCCTTTCAGGAACTAAATGCCATCGTTTTGTATGTTTTAAATATAACTAGAAAGTCAAATGGATGCAGGCATGAGGTGCGATTTTTTCAATATCGATGGGTGCTTATAATTGCGGGAAAATCGTGAAAATAGAACCATAAATCTGCATACATTATGATCAGTTTTATTTCCGGGAAAACGCTCAGAACGCATCTCCGGCGATGTAGGACCCCGGAGCTTCCGGGGCCTAGGTGGCCCCTGGACCCCCGCCTGTTCGGCTGTGATAGTCGACCCCCCCTATGAATTTTGGCTGGATCCGCCCTTGCAGTGGTTCTGGTACTATGATAGATGCAAACATCTTTTTCGAATACTTTATCAAGTCGTTATCAAGTGATTGTTTCAGTTTAAAATATGGCTTTAGGCCTTTATTTCGCAACTTTCCAATGGCCGGGGGAAAATAGTTTCATTGATGTTTGCTTGAAATTTGATGATTATCGTTTCTTGTGAATAAGGCATTTCCATCTTGGTGTTTTAATGAACGATGATAACCGATTGAAATTCGGATCTGATGCAATATATTCAACAATATTTATAAGCAAAAAGAATCAGCTTATCAGGTTTTCAATGTTAGGGTTCGTATAATTATGATCCTCTTGTTCACAACCCCGTTACCCTCGTGTATATGTTTAACTTATTTTAACATCACATCATTTTCCTGTATTACATGACGGTTTATTCATCATTCTATATATCATTTCTGTTCCCAAATGACATTAAATGATATATGACGAATACATATAGGGAAGGGCGTATAGATCCAGCAACGTTTAGAGAACCCCACGTTAGCCCAAACGTCGTTGTATGTGATGTTTGGTGACGTCATTGTTCTTGACACTTTGACGATAATGAGTTTAGATGCTTTGAGCTTTTCTTGTGCATCTGTATATCGGATGCTAATGTTGATGGATTTCCTTTCAATCCATTATGATTTAACCATAATTCATCATCATAGGTCCTAACATTTCAAGAATATTGCCAACAGTTTGGAAAAAGTAAATACTGTACTGATGTCAATGTGTGTTTTCGACATTAGTTTAATGCAAATGGAGCCCGTGTTTATACATGAGCAGTGTGACTAACGTCACAGGACCTACGAAGTAGAGTAGGCATTAGGACTCGAACGCGAACTGAACTCTTGGAAATCCCCATCCCCAGTTGAAATCCTGCCTATATAAAGATGGGCACCGCCCAAGTCAGAATCGCCAGTGATTTTCATCAAAAGTAGGTAAGCTCAGAACTTGTTGGTAACAGTCTCCTAATGCGCCTTCATTCCAAAAATAAATAACGATCGCCGATTTAATTTTACAATTTTTTAACTAATGGAAAGAGATTGAATAATAAAAAGTTCAGTAGTTTTCAAGCTTTACGTGTGAAAATACATTTACATCTCTTTCATGGTTTTCAGTGCTCTTCTCCAGGATCAAAATAACTTTTTGAATCGCATTATTGTCCCAACAATACAACAAATGTTTATATATAGTACTATAGTAGAAAGGTAGCATTTATGTAGTTTACGGTAATTCAACTCAAGACCAACACCTTCCCTGCACAAGATAATAATGATTCTATGTCATTCTCCTGAGCATAACCGGTACAAAGACGAATAAATAGCGTCTCTACATCACGTTGTTATCTAGATATGAGACAACACATTTTGGGTATCGGCAATCTGATGAATGTACTATTCCGGTTTTCTTGTTTCACATTGTATTCTATGGCGGTTGATCGGTGATTTTCTTCATTGATAAACATTAAACCACCTCAGCTTCGTTGTGTGAATCGGAATTACATTGCTGTGACACACCAACACACTCCGTGCCAGTGATTCTGTATCCCCTAATCAAGGAATAAAAATGGATCAAGATTTGAAATGACAAGAAAAATTTAGACATATTTTGTTTACACATGTAATTTTTTGTTTAAGTTATATCCCAGTGTGATATATAGTCAATATTCAAGAGGTACAAAAAAAAACCTCAAAGTATGTACTCATATTTTCACATCATGATCAAAGTTACTTTATCTAGTTAAATTCTACCCAAAGAAAATAAATTAAGACCCTTTAAACTTGCCGTCAATGCCAGATGTTGAGTTTTATACAGCTGTAGATCAGGGCTCTGGGTGCATATATCATGTTTCCATACACTTGATGCACACAACAGCGGCAAAAAGAAAGCCTCCTTGAACAACCTATCTTTATACAGGAAATTCTTAACTCAGAAAATACCATTCTCTCTCAAAAGAAAACAATTTACGCCAGGAAGGCCTTTTTCGTAAAGCTCATTTTGTTAGGATGGTGCCTACTTAGATTCAATAATTGTCACGAAATTTCTTTGATTATATCTTAATTGCAACCATGCATGTTTGTTCCTCAAACCTGACATGCTTGGGGCATGTACATGTATAACACACTTTCATTTGAGAGTCCAGACATTCCACCATTCATGTGAACAAATTGTACTCTACATGGAATAATTAAATTCACACTACCAATTTCTACAGTATCAGTACTATGTTACTATCTGTAGCAGTTGAAACCCAGAAAAACTTAAAAAATTAAAACCAGTAAAGAAATTTGTCTGTTGAATAACAGAAAATATGATATGGAGATTTGAATGAGTAAACTACTAAACAACTTACATGATACCAATAAAATGTCCCAACACAAGCTGATAAAATCCTTGGGTGGCTTGCAGGATGGCTTTGTTTCACCCTCAGTAAACTGTTATCATTGTTGCTCACAGGCTAATCTGAAGGATGATACAACATCTTTCTTTGTTCTGCTGGGTTATTGCACCAGGCTGACTTAATTGGTTGATGTAGGATATTTCACCAGTGGCAATTTGACCTAAATTTGAAGCCTGATTTGGTCTGTGATGAAATGTTTGGATGTAAAATAGGATACACGTTAAAGGCCACAGTTTACATATACATGTATCTATAACAATATACTGAATTGTGTGTATTAAGAATGGCAAGTTGGTAATAGCATTGTAGATAAATGCACTAACAAATGATGGAAAATTAGCATTTCCTATTTCATTATGCCGTCACGTTTTGTACAGTGTTATATATACAGTGAAACTACAGCCAAGGTTTCCCAATGGATATGACAGTGCACTCGCTGAGCTATCAACAAATAATAAAAAAAATAATTATAAATCAGATTTTCATCAGAATTCGGTCAGCTCAGAACTTGCTGGTAACAATGCCCTAATGCACGTTCACGCCAAAAATCAAGGTTCTAATGTCAACGGTTCTCCTTATTTTGCCGACGAAAGGATTCGGATGGACTGACTGACTCACTCATTACCGGACAATTTGCGATCTGTAGCCTATTTCGTAGGAATAACAATGGAACAATATCCCGACTTGAGTTCAATTACTTAAGATACTTAGGCTACTTGTACCTTTAGCTAGGATTCGGCCTCAATGAGTTGAAGTTTAAGGAGCAAAATTAAATATCATGAATGAAATAAATGTTTCATTTAACATGTATTATCTTGTCCTGTGGTGTGGTTACTTTCAGGTGCTGTGTCTTAGGGCTCTTGAATAGCTTCTTGAGGTAATGGGTTTGTGCAAACTTGTCTGTTTCGAGATGGAAACACCTTTTTCACTCTGTAATCGTATACAGCCAGTACAACGCGGTTTTGGGTAACAACTAGTTATTGACACAACATTTTTTTCTTCGTTCTCAACTGGCTTCATATGTTTCATCTCGAAATAGACGATTTCACACAGAACCACTACTTCATCAAGATGCTGTTCTCCAAAAACCCTAAGATCCATTGACTGAAAATTCCTCAGAGGAAACGACAAGATAATGTAATGCAAGCCAACTGGACAGTTTCTTTCGTACGTACTACTTAATTTTGGTACTCCAAACCGCAATAACAAATACCAAAACTAGGTCTATCTTGGTGTTTCCTAGATAGATATCCAATTTTACATAGAATTAAATATCAATCTTGTCATTTCTCGTGTTAGTCTTGACGAACGAATCGAAGAAAAGGTGACGACCCTGGAATTGTTCAAGTCCCAACATGAGGATATAAGAAGACACCACGAAGAGCAGCCAATCAGACAGACTGATGTACATTTGGCAAATGCAGAGCTTCTTAAGAAAGATGGTTCATTGGAGTATCGGTTTGGCGAACAAACCCTGCTATGTAAGTAGTGTTCAGACCACCGAAAAATAGTCCTGTGTCAAATCCAATTAATCGAGGCACGTTCTCGATGCCTTCGAAATCGATCGCGAAACTCGGCTGAAATCAGGAGAGCAGAACCGGAATCCCTGACGTCATCTCTGGTTTCCTTCTGGTTCTATCTCGATAGAAATGTCTCGGTTTTCGAGATGGATAAGTACTTAATCGGAATCTCGAATGGGGTCCCGGTTTCTATACGTCTGTGTCTTGTTGTCGTTAATTTGACCGTTTCGTAGCTTTTCGGGCGATGAGAGTGTTGTGCGGATACCATAGTACATCGAACATCGCGGCCCAAAATAGAATCCCGACAACAGATGTTTTTTAACCATTTTTCTCATATTATAAAGTATATCCATGTCTAAACGTTTGCCTACATTCAGCTGAAAGATAACTTTCAGTTATGTTTGTGGATATATGTTTGAATGATCTTTGCGATGTAGATGTATCAATTGCATAATAAGTTCGAACAAAGAGATTATATCAATATCTGTATCAATACCAATAGGCTTAGTTCTGATATAATCTTGCCTGGGAGAGGCTAGCGAAAATACCGACAATCAGAATTAGAGGTTTTAATAATTCACATCAATGACGATATGTAAAAAAAAACATCGGGGAGGGCTAATTGCTTAAAAAAAGACTAAAACAACATTGTTGACGTGACTTAGACAGGTAGAAAATTCAGAAAAAGCCTCTAGAAAATGTTCCTGAGGCATTTTTTAGCACAAGATGGTAACAAGTTGTTTTAGCATATTTCAAGGGTACTGAATCTGAATCTGCTTGTTACCAGAATATCTTTCCACGTTAACATTCCGAAAATTGTTAATTGAAATATGACGTCAAAATAAACAAAATGTAATAATTGATTCACACCTATAGATCGGCGTTCACCCTAGGACTGAATCAGGGGTCCATGAATGCCAATGAAGAGGATGAAATATTGCTATGAGTTCGTTGAGAATAATAAGCAATACAAATGCATTACAAATTCACGGTTACTTGGCCTCGGGGGAATGCCCCCCACCCCACCCCACCCCCTCTACCAAACTTTCTGCGCTATCTCCTGAACGACGAAAATAGAGAACTGAAACTCCGTGACTTTATCTTTTATTATATTGGGGTCATTTTGAGCCTATTTGCATGACCTCCCGAGCAGAGAATCATGGGTAAATTCAAGATGGCGACCACGTGGGGTATCAGCAAAGTGATTTGTTCGTCATATTTCTTCAAAATTTCTGCTTTTCCGCGATGAAAAGTGGACAAAAAACTATTCTATTTCACATCACATTACTAATTTAGCATGCAGTTTTTTTGCAGAGAAATTGTATAAATAAAAAATTAGAAAAATCTGAGCGAAAAATCGACCAAAAAATTAGGACCATGGATGGTTCATCTCTACCGCAAATAGTCCATTCCAATGTCCCTTTTTACAGCGCATGCGCAGAATGACGTCAGTTCCACCTCATACCCATCCTTACGTTTTGATAATTTCAGTATTTTGTTTTTATATGTTTGTTCTTTTGCTCTAATAGAATCAGAAATTAAATGAATCAGAATATGCATAAGCGTCACCGATGGCTGTATGTCAGAAAATCGTGTTTTGGGCGGCCATCTTTGATACGCCATTTTGGGTCCTTAATGGCAAAAGATATTTCGGTAACAGCGATTTTCGAATTCAGCATACCCGAATTGTGTTAGGTAGATTATTAGTTTACTTGTACTAAAAAATGCCTCAGGGTGTTAGAATTCCTGAAATCTCCACCTGTCTAACAGTGTAGTGTGTTCTCATTTAATTTCAAGTAACCCCGTTTTGATCTGGCTAGCATGACTATTGATAAATGTTGCTAACCATCGATCTGTTTTTGTAAGAGCACTGGGATACATGTTATAATCACATTTTGATGGGGTGTTTGTTTCAACAGAAATATCTGGACAACAGTCCGATCACAAGATTCGGTCCTCAGTTAAATGCAAAATTCGGAAGAACGCCAAAATTAAATATATAGAAATGTACCTTATGAATTGTTTGACGTTCTTTTTGATCTTTAAATTTTGCATTGGTCGTTAATTCAAGTTTATCAGGTTCGCTTTCTTACTATAACCAAGTGTGACACTAACAGAGAAGGGAAAGTGGCAGCGAAAATGTAGGGAATGTGATATTAACAATGTCGGGAATGCGACACTGACAATGTAGGGAGTGTGACACGGACAATATAAGGAATGTGACACCGACATTGTAGGGAATGTGACACTGATAGTGTAAGAAGGGTGACATTGCCAATATAGGGAATGTGACACTGACAGTGTAGGGAATGTGACACTGACAGTGTAGGGAGTGTGACACTGGCAATATAAGGAATGTGACGCCGACAGTGTAGGGAATGTGACACTGATAGTGTAAGAAGGGTGACATTGACAATATAGGGAATGTGACTCTGACAATATATGGATTGTGACATTGACATTGTAGGGAATTTGACACTGATAGTGTAGGGATGTGACATTGAATATGCAGGGAATGTGACACTGACAGTGTAGGGAATGTGACACTGGCAGTGTAGGAAATGTGACATTGGCAATGTAGGGAATGTGACACTGACAATGTAGAAACGGTGACATTGACAATATAGGGATAGCGACACTGACAATATAGGGTATGTGAGACTGACGATATAGGGAATGTGGCAGGGGCAGAGTAGGGTGTGTGACACTGCCAATGTAGGAAAGTTAACAATGGCAGCGTAGAGATGTGGCATTAACAAAGTAGGAAATGTGACACTGGCAGTGTAGGGAATGTGACATTGACAGTGTAGGGAACGTGACACTGACAGTGTAGGAAGTGTGACATTGACAATGTAGGGAATGTGACACGTGACAGTGTAGGGAATGCGACATTGACGAAGTAGGGAATGTGACACTGACAGTGTAGGGAATGTGATATTCACAGTGTCGGGACTGTGACATTGAAAATGTAGGGAATGTGACATTAAAAGTGTCGGGAGTGAGACATTGACAATGTAGGGAATGTAACACTGACAGTGTAGGGAGAGCAACACGGACAATGTAGGGAATGTGACACTGACAGTGTATTGAGTGGGACATTGCAAATTTAGTGAGTATGACAATGCCAATGTAGGGATGTGACACTGAAAATATAGAGAGTATGACCCTGATACTGAAGGTAGAGCTGCCAGATATGATCAAATAAATTTCCAGAACACCATAAGCTTCTCAAAAAGATGGATTCCATGATAGATTTTAAACCAGTTAGGACGTAATTTTGAACACATGTTACTGAAGTTAATGTCCTATTGTTGTTTCAACGCTTTCCCTACACGAAAGAAATAGCTCATCTCGGATAATGCTCAGTTGTTTAACAAACAATTTTCGACGAAAATTTGTATTGACGCAATTAAAAATTCGCACATTTGATATGGTTACTATTGTTAATATGGTTACTAGTAGTAGGAAAAGGGTAAATTGTCTCCCATTTGTTGCGCGGTTGAGTGGCTTCCGGTTCACTTCCGGTTGAGTGGCGCGCTGCCCTCAGCCAATCAGAAGCGAGTATTTTGACCCGGTGCATTATGGGACATATCCAAGATGGCGGCGTCTGCCTTCTGGTTCAAGATGTCGGCACGTCCGGTGTTGAAAACTGGCCATTTTGTCGGGATGTGGTCATCTAGTGTCGAAAACTCGACCCGGTATGGGTCCCGCTAGACGTTTTGGGGTCTAGGTGGGCCACTAATGGTCCGATGGAGTCGTATGAGGTATCAATGTCAAGCATTCGTGAAGGAGCATCCGAGGAGATGAATGTGACGTGGAACTGACGTCATTCTGCGCATGCGGTGTAGACAAAAGGCATGTAAATAGACGTTTTGGGGTCCAGGTGGGCCCTTAATGGACCGATGGGGTCGAGTGAGGTATCAATGTGAAGCCTATGTGAGCGGGCATCCGACTGGGTGGATGCGGGATAGGAATATCGTCATTCTGCGCATGCGCAATAGACAAAGGGTATGGAAATAGACGTTTTGGTATCTAGGTGAGCCACTAATGAGCCGATGGAGTTGAGTGAGGTATCAATGTGAAGCATATGTGAGGAGACATCCGATTGGACTAGTGCCTCGGCCGTTGTCAACATTCTGCGCATGCGCAGACAGGGAATTGTGGGGGAAAAGGTGTGGAAATAGACGTTTTAGGGTTTAGGTGAGCCCCTAATGATCCTATGGTGTCGTATGAGGTCTTATTTTGAAGCTGTTGTGAGGGGGCATCAGCCTGGACTAGTGTGTCGTTCGTTGTCAATAGTTTGCGGATGCGCAATCTGGCCGTAGTATAGAAAGCAGGCATTTTGGGGGTATGTGGGGGTGTGTTTGGGGTAGAGATGGACCGCTATGGGTCTGAATGGGTCGTGGAAGATGTCAAAGTGAAGCATGTGTGGGGTAGAGTCAGAATGGCGTGTTTTAAGTGCAAAGTCGTGTCAATCTGTGCATGCGCAGTTGGTTGTAGTAAGTAAAGTGGCCATCTTGGGGCAGTGCAGGAAGGTTTTTGGTGTCGAGATGGACCATCCTTGCTCCGAATGCGTCGTGCGGGATGTCCTTTTGTAACTCTCGGGGTGTAGACCCCGATTTGAGGGCTGCCCACGTCATCAGTACGAGTAGTAGCGAAAGTAGACATTTTGGACCAGTGAAGGAAGGTATTTGGTGTAGAGATGGACCATCCTTGGTCCGAATGCGTCGTGTAACGTGTCATCTTGTAGCAACGCCCGCCAACGCCAAGCTTAACGCTTCTACGCCCTGGTGAAATAGCTCAGAAGTTCTGATTTGCTAGATATTACATGGAATTGTCACTAATTCTTCGAAATGCAGTGACACCCGTCAACGCTCGTAGTTACGCCTTAACGCTCTAACATAACGCCTTGACGCCATGTTATAGACCGGAGAGAGAACAACAACAACAAGGATGACACATGAGAGAACAACAACAATAATTTTTTTCATATAGTTTATTTTTCCCAATGTTACATCAAACCCTCGCTGGGGTATGTTTACGACTCAAAAACCTCTTCTCCAATCAGAGGCCGCCATTTGCATCTGTTATATTCCTTCTTGTCTGTTAGATGTATTTTCGGCTGCTCTTGTCTGTCGCCATTTCAGAAAGTTTCATCTTTGCTCAGTGTGACCTAAGCGTCGTCGAGCAGGCCTGGATATTCTTCGGGTAGCATGTCCTGAAACAGTTGTTTGCGCATTCTGATCGCATTTTCCAGGGCCTCGGTGGGTGGTAGTCCCATAGCCTCTTCCAAGTGACGCTTGGTCTTCATGATGGACCTGTGCGTGGGGTCGCCTTTCATTTCAAGCGGTAGTAAGGTATACTGTTCATAGATCGCCATGGCTGTTTTCCTGATGCGGGGGCGCATTTGGGTGTACGCCTGTTGTAAATTATCCTCTCCGGCGTCCTCGATCGCTGCAGCGTAAATATTGATAGCTGCTGTCAGAATACGATCCCAGAAGGTAGGTTCTGCATCATTTTCCACGGACGTAGGCTGACTATCTGAGGTCAAGCGCTCCGTATCACTAGATAGACTCCTGTACATATAAGAATGAACATATGTCCCTCATCAGTCCTTATGTATTGGTCGAATTGGCACCCAGACTACGACGGGCTTTACGTCAGCGGTATGTCGACCTCGTGACCCATATGAAATTGTTGGATAAGGACCCAGTCCATATGGAAATTGAAAGAACAGCGTCGAAGTTGAAAACCTCGGGCATGAACTTGAAAGCCAGAGCAATAGCACAAAAGAAACATTTGTTCGAACGCATCATTAAACGACGTTAAAGCGTTAAGAAAGTGTGTTAAGGCGTTGAGACGGGCGTTAAGGCGTAACGACGGGCGTTGACGGACGTCACTACATTTCGATGAATTGGTGTCAATTCCATGAAAATCAGAGCTTCTGAGCTAATTCACCAGGGCGTTGAAACGTTAAGCTAAGCGTTGATGGGCGTTACTGTCTATAAAAGCAAGCGTATTTTCAAAAACACGCACAGTCGACGTTCAATACGGCTTATACTTGCTCTGAGTGCGAACGCACGTTCACCAGACATTAGGATATGATGCGACACCAGAAAAATATACATGGGATTGAAGACTCCGAGGAGTCCGTTGAGGCGGATGCTGATACAGAGACTGCTGAAGGTGTATCGACTGATACCGAAACAGAGATTGCTGAGAGTCTATCTAGTGATACGGAGAGCTTGACCTCAGATAGTCAGCCTACGTCCGTGGAAAGTGATGCAGAACCTACCTTCTGGGATCGTATTGTGACAGCAGCTATCAATACTTACGCTGCAGCGATCGAGGACGCCGGAGAGGATAATTTACAACAGGCGTACACTCAAATGCGCCACCGCATCAGGAAAACAGCCATGGCGATCTATGACCAGTATACCTTACTACCGCTTGAAATCAAAGGCGACCGCACGCACAGGTCCATCATGAAGACCAAGCACTTGGAAGAGGCTATGGGACTACCACCCACCGAGGCCCTGGAAAATGCGATCAGAATGCGCAAACAACTGTTTCAGGACATGCTGCCAGAAGAATATCCAGGCCTGCCCGACGACGCTTAGGTCACACCGAGCAAAGATGGAACTTTCTGAAATGGCGACAGACAAGAGCAGCCGAAAATACATCTAACAGACAAGAAGGAATAGGACAGATGCAAATGGCGGCCTCTGATTGGACAAGAGGTTTTTTGAGGAGTAAACATACCCACCGCGGTTCCCCCAGCGAGGGTATGATGTAACATTGGGGAAAATAAACTATATGAAAAAAATTCTTGTTGTTGTTGTTGTTCTCTCATGTGTCATCCTTGTTGTTGTTGTTCTCTCTCCGGCCTATATTATGGCGTCAATGCGTTATGTTAGAGCGTTAAGGCGTAACTACGAGCGTTGACGGGCGTCACTGCATTCCGAAGAATTAGTGACAATTCCATGGAATATCTAGAAAATCAGAACTTCTGAGCTATTTCACCAGGTCGTAGAAACGTTAAGCTTGGCGTTGGCGAGCGTCACAAGATGACACCTTACATGACGCATTCGGACCAAGGATGGTTCATCTCTACACCAAATACCTTCCTTCAGTGGTCCAAAATGTCCACTTTCGCTACTACTCGTACTGATGACGTGGACAGCCCTCAAATCGGGGTCTACACCCCGAGAGTTACAAAAGGACACCCCTCACGACGCATTCAGAGCAAGGATAGTCCATCTCGACACCAGAAACCTTCCTGCACTGCCCCAAAATGGTCACTTTACTTACTACAACCAACGGCGCATGCTCAGATTGACACGACTTTGCACTTAAAACACGCCATTCTGACTCTACCCCACACATGCTTCACTTTGACATCTTCCACGACCCATTCGGACCCATAGCGGTCCATCTCTACCCCAAACACACCCCCACATACGCCCCAAAATGCCTGCTTTCTATATTACGGCCAGATTGCGCATGCGCAGACTATTGATAACGAACGACACACTAGCCCAGGCTGATGCCCCCTCACGACAGCTTCAAAATAAGACCTCATACGACACCATGGGATCATTAGGGGCACACCTAAACCCTAAAACGTCTATTTCCACACACTTTTCCCACAATTTCCTGTCTGCGCATGCGCAGAATGTTGACAACGGCCGAGAAACTAGTCCAATCGGATGTCTCCTCACATATGCTTCACATTGATACCTCACTCAACTCCATCGGCTCATTAGTGGCTCACCTAGATCCCAAAACGTTTATTTCCATACCCTTTGTCTGTTGCCCATGCGTAGAAGGACGATATTCCTACCCCACATCCACCCAGTCGGATGCCCCCTCACATAGGCTTCACATTGATACCTCACTCAACCCCATCGGTCCACTAAGGGCCCACCTAGATACCAACAACGTCTATTTACATGCCCTTTGTCTACCGCGCATACGCAGAATGACGATACTCCAACCCCAAAATGTCTATTTCCATACACTTTGTCTACTGCGCATGCGCAGTATGACGTCAGTTCCACATCACACTCATCCCCTCGGATGCTCCTTCATGAATGCTTCACATTGATACCTCATACGACTCCATCGGACCACTAGTGGCCCACCTAGACCCCAAAACGTCTAGCGGGACCCATACCGGGTCCAGTTTTCGACACTAGATGACCACATCCCGACAAAATGGCCAGTTTTCGACACCGGACGGTGCCGCCATCTTGAACCAGAAGGCAGACGCCGCCATCTTGGATATGTCCCATAATGCACCGGGTCAAAATACTCGCTTCTGATTGGCTGAGGGCAGCGCGCCACTCAACCGGAAGTGAGCGCGCCACAAATGGGAGGCAATTTACTCTTTTCCTACTACTGTTACTAATACAACAGTTCGATGTTGTATTATACCTGTGCAAAATACGTGTTTACTCTTACACATATACTTGCATGTTTTGGCCTAGCTTTGCGCGAAAATCCAGCTCATTTGCTCAAATGCATTTTTAATGTTTTAGGTCCAGTCTTCTCAATGAAGAAAGAGTTACACGATTGTTTATCTGTACGAGATGGTGGTAAACTTGTAGTAAATCTGCGACAATGTCCAGCATCAGAAGGTCTACATGGAACCCTGGCTGACCACTCATACCGAGATGGCATGCTATATTGGGAGATAACGATCACTTATAATGTGAAGAAGGAGCAATCCATGTCCAGATTGGTTTATTCAGCGGGTGTTGAAAGTCAGAGTAAACCACTGCCAATGTATCTGGGTGCAAATGGTCATTCATGGGGTGTAAACATACAAGCGCAGTTTCCCTACAAATTCGTTTGCTTTCACAACGATACGAGAGTCTGCACCGTTCCTGTATTTCCTGATAGCAGTGTGGCGTGTAGCACTGTTCGTCAGGGGTTTTATCTGGACTGTGTGAACGAAACCTTCACAATACTGGACTGTACACATGATCGCGTTATTCACACCTTCCGTGATATTGATCTGTCTGAGCCACTAACTCCTGCCGTCGCCGTGTATAACTTTGACTGGGTAGATGTATCAGCCCGACTGAGGACCGGTCAGGACATCGCTGCCCTCCCAACTTGTCTGTACACGATGTTACACAACTAGAGACGAACATGCAGCAATCAATTGTACAAACTTCAACGTCATAGCGGCATGATAGTCAACGCCAGCGGGTTTCTTCTTTCTTTGTGATAATAGATGGTAAAGTACTTTGGAATAAACGCCGGAATTCAGTGTTTGCATTTTGAACTCCAATCCAATTGGTGAAAACATATTTACTCATATTTCCTACCTAGTTCATGACCTGTCAGTCACGAGTAATGTGCTAATTGTACACCGAACAATGTTCACCAAGAAGTTTGTCCTCCCTGGGCAAACAGGCGCGTGTCTTCCATAATCGCCATGCAAATACTCCTGACCTAAGCTGGACGATTCTGTATTTCATATGTGCTATTTATGAATAACGCAACGGTGTTTAACACATATATAGCAAGTTAGCAAATCGGTTGAAAAATAAATGGTTCAAGTTTTCTCCGTTCAGTACCCCTAATATTTACATTATGACACTCGTGGCCTGGCCTTGATGCGGAACACCAGAGTAAGCATAAACCTATGATTGGTTTTAATGGTGGCACTCTGACATAATTTACCCAATTTATTGAGTAGTTGGCTGTGGAAGACGACAATGATAGCGTATAAAAAATGTGTAATTCTTGCTATTTTTCCCCTCGGATGAATAATATGGAATTGTTACATGTACCTTGATATTTGTTATTTTAAATGAGCGTTGCATACTGTTCCATATGATGTATGGAACTGGATGGAACTGGACGACTTACATTGTTTACTTATGTAGTTTTCAAAATAGTTAGCAAGATATTAACAGGTACTTGCAGTAGAATGAGTGCGTGAGTGAGTGAGTGAGTGAATAGGGGTTAACGTCGCTTTCAACATTTTTTAGCTATATTATGACGGGGAAGGGTGGGGAGCGGAGGGGCGAGGGTACCTACTTGTAACAGAGCAGATCTAATGCAGCCATTTTATGGTGCTGTCCCACTGAAATATCATGTCGTAGGTAGACATGACAGTCAACTCAGTCATATGTAGTCAAGTCATTTTTCAAGTCTTTGGTATGACTCGGCCTGGTATTGAACCCAGTACCTATCGCCTACGAGGCCGATGCTCTAACCATTAGGCCACCCCAGTGCGTAGAAAGACTAAGTTGACGCTTCACATAATTCAGTTTGTATCTGTTGAATTTGGTAGTCAACACATACAGAAGAGAGAGTCTGGTATTAAATATTCTGAAAAATAGTATTAGGCCGCAAATATACATTGTTGTAGATACTGACTGCTTGGAAACGAACATCAACATGTGCAGCTACCACCAGTGTGAATGTTGTTCTCTAAAGTCTGTTTCCCGGCAATCCTTGTTTGCTTCATTTTCTTAATTTTTTTTTGGAAATAAACGATTGTCTCTGAGATGCCTTTCCGCTGTTGCCTATTTATTATCTCCCATAATGCATCGTTGACCAGACAGGATACGGTGAGAAAATTCGATTCACAAAGCGAAACCAATTTAAAGACATACCTGTTCTGAAAATGTATTCCATGGAGAACGCGTGCATAAACAAATAGTAAGGGACGCTGATCTTCACGGAAAAGGATGAGACTGTGCGTGTGCTGGAAGGTAAGGTCTCCATAATTCAGAACCAGAAACTGTCCAACGAGAGCTTGATGAGATTTGCAATGTGTCCAGGCTAAGTGGATATGGTTACGTTATTCTTAAATACAGGAACATATCTTGGCAGGACCACAGAGTCAAATACATTCGTTAATGGTCTACATCAGTACCAGTACAACAGATATAGAAAACCATATATTGTGTGTGATGCAAATCAGGAGATGGTGTGTGATCGCACACCTCAGAATAGAAGAGCAAATGTTGTATATCATACCGAAGACTTGATTCTCGGATTTAACGTTGTGTATCGATCACACATCCCGTCACTCAAGCAATCAACTATTTGAGTAAATCGCTGCCTGTAATTGCCTTCAGATGAGACAGGTTCCTGTTTTCAAAATGGCATAGCTATCAGGTGGTTGTTTTGGTCATTTGTGCGTTACCCTTATTTCGACATGGTACTTCAAGTGTACGTTTTCGGCATTTCTCTCTCTTATAATTGATTTATCAATGCCGAAATGTAGTCCAACTCTTAATAAGCATCGGACCTCGTGCATGAGACATTACTACGCATAAGGAAGGAAACAAGTACAGATGTTGATATATCTGTGCGTGATTTTCTGCAGAGTGTTACTCTTACATTGATGTAGGATAAATTAACATGATCCGACATATCCATATTGTAGAGAAAATAATGACTCCATGTACGGATAATTTTGTGCTCGCTGATTGAGACATTCTCTGTGCCCTGGAATCAAGACGCAACATATCGCCAGTATTCAACTTCCGCTGATTTATGTCAATCACGAAGGGAGGTAACTGCTAACATGACTAAATTCGATGAGAAATGACCCGACTGACTCTAAATGGATTTCTGTGATTTCAGTGATCCAGCGACTCGTAACATCGCCCCTAGCAGCGCCCCCTGGCTTGAGATTTGAGATATGAATATGCAAAGATATAGAGCATGACATTCTCTCTTGCTATGAGTTCAAAGTACTCATAATAAAAACAAGCGCTGGATGAGCGCAAAGACCTCCGTCGAGGCAACATGGTCTATAGGGGAATACATCACTGAATAGCATAGGGCCGGATGCCAAGCTCAAGTTTGCATTTGTTGGACGTTAACTTCACCAATGGTAATTAACCTGAGATTGAGGGTTCCCCACTAGCCTGTCCAGCTAGGGATGTGGACGTCACATTCCCCGCAAATAATTTTTGTTGGATTTCACGTGCTTGAAATATTGGGATATGGAATACAGTATATTGATGGAAAATCTGGAATACTGCTTGAGACATTAGGCCCCTTCCCACCCACACCTCCCCCTGAGAGGACGCTCCCACCCAAATCAACACGTTAGCAGCGGAAATGAGACCATGTGTGCCTAGTTTTACCAACTTGCTTGTGATTTTGTGCTATAGGCCCTGCACATCAACACTTCATCCTTTGTATGTGTACAGTATAGCATCCTCATTGGCAGAATCCTCTACAAAACACATATGATTTTACCGACACTCCGTTTTGATCTGTCTCAGCATCATGTGATGATGATTCAATGAGCTCAGAATAATTTGGTATACTGGTGTTACAGGTCACCTTCACCATAATGTATCAATTACCATGGAGGGTATCAATTATGTATATCCTTGTCGACATCAATATAATACAGACAATATTATGACTGAATTTGGTAACAGATATTCAAGGGTATATATGTCTACACTAAACTGAAGGAGACCCATGATGCATATTATATTATGTTGTAGAACTTCACTTGCTAAATCTCGATTATATTGCTTATTGTGAAAATAAATGAAGTTATGAAAATAAATTTAGTATGCCCATTACCCTCAAATTAGAAATATCTTCAGCAGCTAAAGTTAAGCCAATCATAACAATATATAACACCATGGTATTGTTGTAATATCACCCAGGTATTGATCTTTGGTTAAGAATGTAATGAGATACATATACCTGTTCTTTGTGTTATTCTGTATGCAGTTCATTCTGTATGCATTTTATACATGTACATATACCAGAAGTGGAATTGAAATTTGAATAAAATATTCAAAATATGTTTTACCTCTACTCAGGACATGTCTTTGTTTCTAGAAGCTAAATCATTTCGGACACATTCAAGTCCACTTCTGGTCAAGGGAGATAATTTTGTAAAAAAAAAAACAAGTATAGATCCACACTGGTGCAGACCAGAAAGTTGTATGACCTTTGATGATATTTGTGGAGCATGCTGCAGGACTTCAACTTTCATAAATCGGATATTATCCACACAATCCCATTCTACATGATATTTTTGGCATAGCACCGATAAACTAGATTCCTTCATTTATGTGGTCTAGATCCAGGAGCTATTGGGAGCTGCAGGTTTTGTAAAAGTTAGATCCAATTATTCTGAGAGAACGAATGAAGTCCGGCATGGTTGCTTTAAGGTAGAACTGGGCATCCTTGAAAATGACCGATTGACACATGTATCACTCTGCCGGTGGTCATGCGTAATGTTTATTTCCTGAGGAATCAGCTGATATCCAATGTGTGTGGGGGGGGGGGGGAGTTGTGGCCAATCACTGGCTCTGATTCTCACCACCTCTGTCATTCCACACCTTTCTGACACCGCTGAACCAATCAATAGTCTGTTTTGGTTTTTCCATTTCATCCAGTACATCCATTGTGTAACAGTCCTGTTGCATCTGATATCAGAAGTGCTGAATCCATGACCTGCAAGTTGGAATCAATTGTATACATATTTAATATCAAAACTCACTTCATTGAAAATATTGATGGCCTTCATTATATTTCATTCTTTCGTCATACACAACAAGATGAAATCCATCATACCAGTTCGCACCTTTCATACGTGTACTTAATAGAACTGGAACCTGACCATGTTACAAAAATTTGCAAAAGTATGAAATGAGAACTGAGTACTATGAGAACTTAATCCAATCTATGAGTGATCAATAATATGAATTCTGAAGAACGATGATGGATCTTGACCACTGGTTGGATTGGAGTTCATGTTAGTGGCATGAGCATGATAATAATCCAGTATATCATAATCTAGAACAGGATTGTTTATATCAGTAACTTCTCTATGAAGCAATATTTTGACAAACGAAAATTAGATCACAAAAGAGAATATGTATACTGTGTTTGAGGAATATTTCTGCCTCCCCAATGGAAGGCGAAATTTGAATGAATGGTCTGTGTTGTCAGTGTGTCTGATGTCCCCCTTGCAAAGACAAGAAAATTTTCTATGTAATTTATTATTTATTGATTTTCTTTTTGTCTAATTGTCTTCTGTTCAAGTCATTTGGCATCGGTAAAACCTGAAATGTATATCATGATCTCCTTATTTCATCTAGTGATAGTGTCTGTTTGGTTCCAGATCACGGGGCTGAACAAAGCATGTGAAATGTGATCGTATGGCAAATAAATGCCCAGTGGTATGTCCAGGGCTTAAAACTAAAAAAAAAATTGGGAAAGGTTCCATCCATGCTATCAGTCAAAAATCTCAATAATGTAGGCCTACATGTGGAATGTAGACACTCCTTTGTTTCAGCTACAATTCAGAATAAGTATCCAGAATATTATCAGGTTTTAACAAGCAAATTATTCTTCATCAACAAGTGTCACAGCACACAATGTGGATGTCACTAAACTGTTAGGATAAATGAAAAGAAAAGTATATGTATATTATTTATCAGCTTTATTAAATAAGTTTACAGACTCACGCAGGTAGATCAATTTGGTGCTTCTGCAAAATCAAACCATTATTCAACTGCCAAATGCCAAGATAAATACCCCCCCCCCCACCCACCCCTCGGAAATATAATTTATCAGCAAAATTTTAGAATAACAGGTTTTAAACAATCAGGCTGGTGGATATCAAAAAAGTATCAGAAAAATCAGGGCATCGTCGATTGTGCTGTTGTCTTCCAGTCAGTTTGATATGCAACAACAACAACTTGTGCCATTTGGTTAGCGTCGACATAAGTCATCAGCCGACAAATACTTTACGATATATAGAAATGACGGGTGGTGTACTATGAATCATAGAGTTGTAATGACATCAAATGGCGACAATAAACTTGTCCAGAAAAACGGCAAAAAATTGCATTGTACATCTGGGAGGTATGATAGCACTGTATAGCACTCCATTTCCAGCTAACACCCTGCTACCTGGATCTGGAGGGCCGCCATGTTAAATCTCTCGGTAGATGGGAGGTGGAACCCGACTACAGAAGCAAGGCCCATTGAAATGTATTGCAATGGGGAACCCCATTATTTCAATTGTGTCCAAGAAAAGTGCGTCAAAATTTCAACGGGAACCATGACAATCCCTATTGGAAATCCTATGAGTCGTGGGTTCCCCATATGACAATTATTTGGCGGAAGATTTCACGTTGCGCTCCTGGACCTCCGTCTCATCGACGGAGGTAAATACAGATTTCCATATCTGAGCGCTGGTCTCCTCGAATATATTTGTGTATCAAAGGGAAGGCCTATTCTCTAGGGGAAAAAAACGTTCAAAAGACCATGTGAATGATCACACTGTAACAATTTCAGTAACAATTGAAATCGTGTCAACACTGCAGTAAATCGAAATCTAATATTCACGCTCACTCTGTGGCTAAGGGATTGTTCCCAATTATGGTTTTTGCTTCGTTCGTTTAAATTACCGAAAAAAAACCCAAGTCGTTCTACACCCATCGTTTTGATTTTCGTGGAAAACCATTGAAAAAACCATTCAACGCATTGGTTCGTTCGCCAGTGAACGAAGTCGTTCGTATTACAGAAAACCATTGCGTTTTTTTCCTTCTTTGTTTGCCATCGTTCGATCGTTCGCTGGAAAACGATGGCGCAATAATACAATCACGTGATGTTCGTATTATCCAGCCTGATAACACAATCTCCGTGGGCACGGAGAAAAGAATCCGTTAATTCAAAGCAGAATTCTCTGACGTTTGGATAGGCAGTAAATTAATTTTACGTGTAACTAGATGTTGAATTTCAACTACATAATTAGACGACAGAAGTAATTAATGCACGTTTTTCCCCCGACTTGAGTGGACACCCTCGCGTCAAACCCTGCATGGTTATTCGGTTCGCTCTGAAGGCTATCTCTTTGCCAATCCTCGACCGCGTTATTCATTGTTATCTGAATTTATATTATATCTAGTCTAATATATTGATGGCTATATGTACGTGTAGTAAACAAACGCCAACCCCGAATTCCACAAGCACCGCGATATCATTTATTGAATATCAATCTTTCCATGGTAATTCATCAGCTCCGTAATTCCTTCAACGCCCCATCCCAAAAAGAAATCTTCATTTTTTTCATTTTTAAAATTTATTTCTTCCTCGATTAACAATTTGTAAATATAAGTTTTAGCAAGAGCAATGATTTTTTTGGACATATGACAAAATAATTAAAAGCAGCATTGTGTTAGCTTTCAAATGTCCGAATCTTTATTGATGTGTGTTCATTGTGATTAATACTTTTAACTATATTTAAGGGTGCAGATTTGGGTCAAGTTTGTTTAATGCTACCGTAACTTTAACCAAATGTGATATATTTTATGTGTTGCATGTAACAGCGGCCTTATTTGAATTCTTGAAGTAAATACGTTCAGAATGGCGCGTGAATTATAAGGCCCCAGAAGGTCGGTTGGAACTAAGCATACACAGTTACCGGAACCAATTTTCCAAAAATAACTTCCGAATCCGAAGCAAATTAAAATAAGAAATTTCTTTCAAGGATTAATTGTATGTAATGTTCAATTATAATGGAATATCTACAGATAGTATCAATAGATAATCATAGACGTGTTGTTTTAACATAGAAATAGCAGCTTATAATTACAAAAATATCAAGATTTAAATAAATACATGTAATATTTATATATATGTTTTAATGCACAGCAGTCTTAGCCCATGTATATCCTAACCTGACATCACAAGTATAACCCAAGGCACCCACGAGAACGCTAAATCATCAGTGATGTATTCAATGTATTTTGTTGTCTTTGTTTGATATTGTCTGTGATGTTTTCACATTGTTTTTATGTTTCTTGTATGATGTTTCTTTTAATGTCCTATTGTTTTAGTGTCTTAATTGTTCTGTCTTAATGTACTCATGTTATATTTGTTTTAATGTATGTCTTAATGTATATGCATTTTAGTCCTATGGACAAAACTGAGCAATAAATCTATCTATCTGTAAATTAATATATTCTTTGTGACATTTATCATCTGATAGCAAGCTGTGGGATATAATACCCAAAAGTTCTTCAACCGTAGTAAGCTCTAATCCGGACCGTATATAATACCATGGAGCCTACTATAGTAGGCTCCATGATAATACCGAAGCCATTTTGATAATAACGTCCCAGTGTTGAGAATTGTCGTAACTAAAATTCTATCATTTTCTGAATTGCTATTCAATAAATAAAAAGAACGGCAATATACGGACTGTAACGGAGACCGTGAATCGAAATTTCTGTTGATCTAAGGTTAAATAAACACATTTGAGTTGTAGACGATATCGAGGAGACCACCGTTGTGTGTCCAGGTGTGAAGTGTGGCCGCGAACATCACAAGAATGCTTTGCTGCCAGACACGTAATGGCGTCAAGAAACTTTCAAAACAAAACAAAATGTAGAAATTGTACGCACGATGAAAGGAACACGTGGAGAGAGACACACGGGTATATTGCAATAAAAGGACATACACTATTTCTAACCTGCTCAATTGATTGTTTTCGTCGCACAAGTCGTATCTATCACAGTATCCTACCACATGATCGTTTATCGTCGCATTGTACTTTCCTGCTAATCCTGATAAGTAGTCGTTCGATTTTTGTGACCGACTGTTTGTTTACAAGGAAGGAATTTACCCCCCAGCATGGCAAGCGAGTCAGGTGAGTAATTATTTTCTATGGAACCGTTCATTCTCAAAGAGAGCCGTGTCTACCCGCGGGAGACCAAAGCGACTCTCATGTAAACTGGTGACATTTTTGAATCTCCAATCTCAAAGCGAGGCAGCTGTTTCTGTTTCTGTTCGTTAAATTCCTCCAATGTCTGGAGAACCATGCATAGCATGTACTTTTAGTACGGCACACAGCAGCACTAACATATCAAACAATAACCTATCTAATTCCTACACCTACTAGCTTAGATAAGCGTTAAGCACCAAACCACCTCAAGGTGGCAAACGGATTCCCAGTCTCATACTCCTTTCATGGTGTAGGGTAAAACAGAGTCCTCTGCTGATTGCCTCCAGGGTATGGATAATCTGTCTTGATTCTGCATGTGTGTTGAGATTAATTACTCCAGTTGCATCCAGGACTAGCTACGTTAGGTATCCTGGGTTCCTTTCCAGGGGGTTCCAGACCTCTTCTCCAAAGTAGTACAAAACGGTTTCTTTTAATGCCTCAATGAAGGGGGCCCTGGTTGGCTGCGTGGCTGTACACAGGACAAGGAAATGTGTTCTTGTTTCCGGATTTTTTTGGCACAGAAGGCATGTTGGCCTTGTCTCATATTGGTTAAATTTTGCTCGGTTTTCTTGCAGCATATAGGCGACAAGAAGAAGTTTCGCTTTGATGTTGGCTTTTTTCACAGCAATTGGTTCATACCCCGCACTGAGCCAGCATGCATGGTTTTTTTTGGGGCTGAAGTCCTCGATATTCAGATAGTTTAAGGTTTTCTTGTTTCTTGCTTGTGTCCTAATTTTGTGGCTCCAAACTTCCTGTATCCTATTATTAACCATCTTTTTCCACTTGGTTTCACTGGGCATGTCTTTAATGAGATCATGCGCAGAGGGAAGATCATAGGAGTAGAGGAGATGTTCCATCTCCACAAACCAGCTTTTTGAGTTTGTATCCTTGACTGCTAATTGCCGAAATGCTAGGTCTCTTTCTACACCTGGTTGTCTTAGTATATTTCCTAGAAGGGTGAACTGTCGCCTGTGGATCTCCGACTCTATGGGCACGGTCCCAAGCAGGATGTATAAACCCTCGACAGCTGTTCCTTCTGGGAGATGTTGGATCTGTCTTAGTAGCTGCTTATAGTGAGTTTCAAGGAGGGCTATGTCTGTTTTTTTTTCAGTTTAACACATTCCAGGCCATAGGGAAGTCTGGGCTGGACATAGGTACACCACATTTTGAGAGAAACTGTTGGATTCACTCCATTTAGCCCATGGAGCCCTGATCCCATAAGTGCATATGCTGTTCTTCTGGCAAGTTGAATTTTGTTACTGATGTTTTCTGTAGTACATTTGGTAGGATTTGGGCCTCTGGTAATTCCCACATGTTCATACTCAGTTGCTTGATCAATCTTCTTGCCATTCATCTCCATGTCCAGTTCTGGTTTGTATTTATTAGACTGGTTAGTGGTCATTACTTTAGTTTTGCTTTCACTGATACAGTACCTCTCCATGTTAGCATAGGTTTCCTGGAGGGTAAGGAGACACTGGAGATCTAGGGTGGTGTTGGAGAGGAAGGCCAGGTCATCAGCCAGAGCAATGACTCCACAGTAGATGGACCCAATTTTAAGACCGATTTTATGTGTCGATGCCATATTCAGCAGGGGGTTGAGGAATACTTTATAAGCAGATGGGGACCACACGCCACCCTGTCGTACACCCTGGCTTTCAGTAAATGAGGTTGACATAGTTCCTTCCCATTTCACCTGGGAGGAGAGATCAGAGTACCAGCTGTTCAGAAAAGACCATTTCCGATGATCGATTCCAGTAGTGTGTAACTGGCACAGAAGCGAGTCATGCCAGACGACATCGAAGGCTTTGGAGGCATCAATGAAGGCAGTGTATAGTGGAGTTTTATTGTCAGTCGACTCTGCGATGGCTTCCGTCAGCAAGAGGGCCGCGTTGAGTGAGGAGGTCACCTTTTTTCAGACTAGATATTATACTTATACTATTATACTTCGGACTTGACTTTCACCAAGTTTTGGGTACTGTAGTGCCATCTTGTCACCAGCTCTCTCAATTAGGAGCCTTTGGAGTTGAATTTGGTGTTTATAGTTCTGGTCGAAGTTTTCTCGATCATCTGGTTGTGCAAGCCTAGAGAAGTATTCGGCCCATCCTTGGCATATGTCATTAGGACTGGCCAGATGGAGGTCATCTATGACAAGTTCACTGAGTGGTTTTCCCTGTATTTCGTTGTTTCCTGATGAGCCGATAAAACAAATTTTGATCATAGGCTGATGAGGTCATTATGGTTTTGTAGAGTTGGTAGCGATGCTTTGCGGTTTCCTGGCGTTGAGCACCACGGAGATTTTTCTTCATGGTGATCATTGACTTGTAGGTTTGACTTTCAGTATCAGTAGGTCTTCCCTCATTTTTCCACTCCCAGAATGCCCTTTTGCTTGCCTTGATTAGGCTGCTGATTTCAGGATTCAATGGCTTGAGGGATTTCTTTTTGGTTCTGGTTGCTGTTGGTGCACATTCTTTAGCTGTAGATGTCAGTATGTCACATATGTTGTCAATGGCGAGTTCAATATTGGCCAGTGATGTATTGAGATGATCATCCTTCAATCGTTCATTAAGTAATTCCTGGTATTTTCTAGTGTCAAGTTTTTCCCACTTGATTCTGGGATGAGCCGGAACATCATCCAGGGGGCTCTGTGATGGTCTATGTTGGATTGCTGCTTTCAGCGAAGCTGTCACAAGGCTATGTGGAGAGGTATTAAGGGGATCCTGGCTGGCCACCTTGACTCTACTTATCAGGTTGTCACATGATTGAAGGATGTAATCAATGTTCGATTTACCACCTGCATGCTGATATGTCCAGTCCTTTGGATATCCTGTAGATAGAACAAGACCTTGCTCTTCGCAGAATCTTTGGAATATTCTGTCTCTTTCAATGCGAGGGGTTCTGAAAAGGGATGCATTCATATCTCCCATCAAAATTATGTCTGCTATAGGTGCATACTTCAAGATTATCTCCCTTAGCTCGTCAATAGCACACTGGAATTTTTCCTCATCCCTGGGGGTGCCTCTACATGGTAGATACGCATTGATGATACAGCAGTCTCTAGTTTCCGTTTTAAGGAGGATTGCAATGGTTCTGTTGCCACCATCATGGATCTTCTCTACAAAAGGGTCCAGTTCCTTTTTCCAGATGATGGCAACACCACCCTTGCCTCTAGGTCTCTGTAAGGGTGAGATAGGGTCGTCATCATCGTCACTCTTGATAAAGGTAGAAAGACATAACATCTCACAGTATTGTTCAAGTTCCTTCTTCTCAAAAGAATATAGCCAGTGTTCCTGCAGCGCTAGGATGTCTATTGGTCCCATTATCCTGGTGAGATACAGTTTGTTGGTGTAGAAATTTTCCACATTAAAAGTTGCCAGGTTAATGCATGATGACAGCTGAGCAGGGTTCTTGACTCCAGGATCCGTTTCTAGGGAGGGAGCAGTGTTCTCCGGCCATACTCTAAAAAAGACTGGGATGAGTTTTTTGTTGGTTCACTATGTGTATCTGGTTGGTTCATCGGGGTGATTCTGGATGTTGAGATGGGTTCAGTTTCTGTTAGGTCAATGGTGGATGTTACTGGGGTTTCTTTTCTTTGCATCTCACTTTGGTCTTGGCCCATACATATATCTTGTACTCCGCTGTTTGGAGAGGCATTCGGCTTCTCACCACTTGCTGTTTTTTTGCTGTTGTTCTTTCGTTTACCATATCTCTGTTTATTGGTTTTGATGGGGCCTTGCTGGTGGAGAACTGGTTGGCCATACAGGCCTGAAGGATATGGCTGGGGCTGGGGGAGCAGATGGTAAAATTAGGATGGTGGTGCCATCAGCTGATATGGCATACTGGGGTGGTAGACATTTGGTGGATAGGTTGCTATTGGCAGAGGTGTTGGCGTGTCCCTCGAGTTTCTCTCCAGGGAATCTAACCTGGATTTCAGATTCTCCATCTCTAGTGTCTTGATTCGGTCTTCTAAGTGTCTGGTTTGTTCCTGTGGACTTGGTAGGAAATTGGCATAAGCTGGTTGATTTCTTGTTGAAGTATAACTTTGATGGTCAGTTAAGTTTTTACAAGCAGTTGCTTCAGGGGTCTTCTCTCCTTGTGCTAGGAGTAGGTTGGTTCTCAATAGCTGGTTTGTTTTTTCAGCCTCAAGGAGTTTATTTTCCAGGGATATGATTTTTGATTTGGCTGTCGCTAGTTGTTTTTCTGTATTGGTTAGCTCAAATTGTTTCTTCTTGATGTTCTTCTCCCATTGAGTTAGGTGCTTTTCTTTATCATTTAGGGTCTTGGATAGTCGTTCTAAAGCCATGAGACTACTTCCGTGTTCCATTGTTGATGTCTTATTGCACGACGTAGGTGTTTCTCCGGGGAGAAGAGTTATCGGTCTACTCTGGACATTATGTATTACTAGGTCCCCCGTTGTCTGGCTGGGGTTGGGAAGTCGTTTCCTTTCAGAGTTTCCTGCTAGGCGTTCGTCTAATCGAGGTTGGTCAGGTGTGGAGTCCATTGGGCCTTGGGTGAGTGGAATGTTTAACTGTCGGTCTTGTATTATGGTGGTTGCGGCATCGGCCGTTTGAACGGTCTGCTGTATTACGTTTGGTACTCCTAGCCCTACTGCATTATTGCATGTAGAGCTATCAGTGGCATATACTGTTTTCATCATTTGTATATCAAGGCCAGAACAGCTGTAGCACTTGTATTCGTCGTCCGAATGGGCTAGGTCATTGAATTGGTTGTAAGTCAGTTCCTCACACTGGTAATGGATCCAGAGGTGGCATACATTACACCATATAGTATCTACATTATTACTTTTCATGCAGATTGGGCATAATAAGGAGGTATCCTCTGTGTCTCTCCCTTCGTCCTGCCTGGTTATTGCCATGTCAGTGGTCAGATGAGTGTTTATTTTTCTGCTCCCTGGACCGAGCTCTGTAAGTACATTTCTATTGAACACACCTGGTGCCCCATGATTATATCGCATGGGGTATATGTCTGTGGATGTAGAGACTACACATGTTTCTTCAGTAGTTTGCTGTGATCCCCCTTGAGCTATAGGCATTATTTTATGGGACGCCTGGCTTGGTTCGATTGGTTGGATATTGGTTGGTTGGGTAGGGGTCGGTGGCAATGCCTCTATTGGTATATCTGCAATATGGCATCTCGTAACGTTGACTTGGTTTACTTTGTGCTGGTCTGTGTTATTTTTGTCTAATCGAGGGAAGTTCATATTTGGACTCTTTTCTCTACTTTCCTGTAGGAATTCATGGCAGAATGTTCTAATTTTGTCATTAGCTGACTGTAGGTCTGGAAACATATCAACCAGGTTCAGTATTTCAGGTAAGTCCTTAGTAATAAACGAGTTGAGATTTTGTCCGTTCACAGAGACAAGACTGGTTGTGTGATACGAGTTGATCCTGTACAGTTGGCGACCACCTCCAACAGGCTTAACAGCTAGGGAGTCTTCAGTGACAAGTCCACTTTGGTCTTTCTTGCAGGATGGTTTACATGAGACATTGGGGTTCCTTTCATAGTAGTATTGTTGGGCTTTTTTGTAGGCTTCATATACACCGGCAGAACACTGGATTATTAATGTGTTGGATTTTAACTTTATGTCACATGGATTTTCACGATTAGTAGCAACAAGTTTTTTCTGTACTGCTTTACGTTTATTCAGTGAGTAGTTCATCAGTTTAGCAGGCTGCGACAGATTGTTTGTAGTGCTATGTGGGGTTACTTTTGATGGTGTATATGGGTGCAGTGGGCGCCTGGACCTAGTGGCTCTTGTTGTAACGGTCGTGACACACTTACTCTCATCAGTGCTAGCCATTACTACACTATGGTTGGCTGTGAATAGCTGGTGAATAACACTTATTCTCAGGAGACAGGTGCAGGGGTTGGATGTAGTCAATGGATGGATGAATAGTAATTCTCGGTTTGTTGGTTGATTCAGTGGGAATTTTAAAAGAATACAAACTATCAGCAGCTTAAAAAGAGTTCTCACACACACACAGGTTCAGTTAACTTAAAATACAGGAATTCAGTCTTTGGCACCAGTGCTGGGAGAGCGTAAAAACATGCAGTAGCAGGTACTTCACTGTTAATTGATAAAAGTTTGTGGGCATACACTATCGTCCTGGGATTATAAAAGTTCGAAGTTGGGCAGGATTGCAAGCGTGGGTTAAGAGGCAGGATAAAACAATCGGATAAAAGCAGGATAAAAGACTTTGTTGGGCCTGTGCCTGTGGTTACTATAGGCTTACTCACAGGGATTTATAGTTCAGTCAGTTCGTTGCAGTGGAATTCCTTTACCACATAAGGATAAAAAGTACTGGATACATGCAATGTCTGGGTAAAAGTATGACTCAATGGGCTGCACACAGTAAATAGTACACTTTCCAAGATAAAAAATAGTTGGATCCTACCTTGAGTTCAGCCAGGTCGGGATTTAGTAATTATTTTAACAGCAAATTCGTCGTTATTGTGCGTTGTTGTTGCGCGTTCGTAGATTTACTCTTTCGTGTGGGAAATAGTGTCTTTCACTTGGTTTTCAGGGAATATCCGTTTGCTACCTGGTGCTTGGGTTAGAACTTGTTAGTAATCTTGCAACGAGCTGTTAAAAAGGGCGTCCGGCAATCTTCCAAGGCTTGAGGTTAGAGTTGGGCCAAGACAAACTCAAGATGGCGGCGTCCGATAAAAGTCCGTGCAGGTGGAGAAGAAAGGCGACACAGGGGGTCCCGTAGCCGAGAGGCGAGAGGCGTTTGGTACTAAAGCCGCAAATCAAGCCAACTATTCTAGGATCATGAGAGATTAGAACAACTATTGTCAGCTAAAAGCAACTAAAACAAACTGCAGGTTATAGGATAGAACTTGAGTGAAGCTAGAGTGCTAAAATGTTAAAAGGCAGGAGCAGAAATGTTCACGTCTTCTCTCCACCGCGAGTAGTTAGTTGATGACATCATTCTCAAAGCGAGCCGTGTCTACCCGCGAACTACTTCCTGTATTAGATAACTCGCTTTCACGGCCAAGTATACATACCGACAATAATTTGTTCGCGATTGATATGCTCCGAAACGGAAAGAGTCATTTCCCAATTATATAGCCCACGTTATGTTTAGCAATTCGCTTCTAACTCGGCGGAGTCAGCAGGTCAGTGACAAGCCAGATAATCATACGCCGCCTACTCACCCCCCAAATTTTGGGGGAATGGCTCCCATTTACGCGTGAGACTCTTTCTCGCAGTAGGGAGTCTCGCGAGACGAGAATGTGGAACCGTTATGTGTGGTCTATGGAAGTCCGATGTGGTGAGGGCGGGGGTTTATTATGGTCATCAGGGTCAGTGTTGGTTGACGGAGGAGTGGGGGGGAGGGGGAGGTTAGGTCGCCCAACCAGTAATCTCATCCCAGTTCATCCAAACGAGTTTATTACCCGACATGGTAAAGCCCCTGTACAATACATGTAATATGTAATCGATGATATTTTGTACATTAGGCCCATTAAACTTAATAGTTCGTTGATAAGCATTGATAAATATTGGGAAGGCTCCACATGCTTCGGAAATGAATTGGAGAACAGTAATATATTTGTGTATTTTGCCAGTTGAATTAACAATGGCTAATTGTTCCCACCTAAAAATAGAAATAATAAAAATAAAATCCGCCTGTCCCACTTTTCTGGCAAACAGATAATAATAAACAAACTACTAAGTTTAATGAGCCTGACCAAGAGTTTTTACTCGATGCAATCAACTGGAAAAGCATAAATCAACATGCGGTCTGTTCAGGCCGAAGGTTATCGTGGTCACAGTTCATGGTTAGATTTATTAACTAGGAATACTACATTTTTGAAGATCATCAAAAAGTCAATTCCATCAGAAGTAAGAGTAACATTTGAAAAAATATCAACAATAACAATACTTTCATGTCTCAATTATTTTAATAATTCAAATAATTGTTTCGAATGGATGACAACAAATATACAAATCATGACATACTGGAAACTACCATCCTTGACATTATCCATGTTAAGCCGAGTTCATCCAAAGGGCAATATTTGAGGGACAGAACACAAATTATTGTCGTAAAGGAAGTTCAACCTGCGACTTGCGATTTGTTGCATACATGTATAACGACAGCCTTTGATCTTATTAATAATTCATATCTAAAAGAAATAAAATGTTATTAGACAATATCATATAGTGACATATGATATTATAATATATAATGCGACAAAATCTAATTCAGTATCACAAGCGACCATCGTTTGAGATATGTTTAATAATGTGCCTTGAATTACAGTATCACAACTGGATAGCTTTACCAGATTATATAATAAAATACTCATAGCACTGGGCCGACTATTTTGATTAAAAATACTGACTGAAAAAAAAATACAACAAAAAGAGTAATTCATTTTAACCATGGAGTTAAATATATTACTTGCATAGGCCAGATAGACAAATTTTGCCGGAAAATTCAAGCCACGTTTATTTGAACTCTTATATCATTTAGTATGTATCGCAAAATACATGACATGATGGCATTTCAAATGATTAATAACTTTGAAACGAAAATGTTTATTTCAAGAATAACACTAAATTGTGTTGACATGGAAATTTAGGCATTCTTCACAAAAGCGTTGCGTATGTTTTTAAATCAATTTAAATAAAAAATAATATCAATCATTCAACATTACAAGAAATTTTTGGTGTCTTATTCCTGAAAAAATGTGAGATGTGAATCTTGGCTGGGCGTCGAAAGCAAATTGAATAGTGGTACGGCCTCACGAGGCAAGGGGGGGGACTACTATCATAGCACTTCAGGGGAGTGTCGAGGGGACGCCTGGGTCCCGGAAGCTCCTGGGGTCTAGATCCCCGGGGAAGCGTTCAGAGCGATTTCCGGTGAATAAAATCACTCTACAATGAAGAGTATTTTTAGTTATTTTCTAATCCTTTTACCATGAAAACGCAATCGATAGGGGCTTTCTGCGATTCTGGATTAGAAAATAATAGAGTAAAGTTAAAGCTAGACATATTCGTGGCTGATATAATTATTATGGGCAGTGGTGTTAATAAATTCATTGTACAAGTAGCGCAATCTAAATTCATAATTCAAATGTAGAGATACCGCTAGCTATACTTCTGCGATAATATTATCAGATGGCGCTCGTAGTTTTTCACAACGGGTAGTAAATGCAAACATTGACTTATTTCGTGGACAAGGACGCAAAAAGAAGCAGAAGAAAAAGAAAAAACCCAACACTGAATAGTTCATGATAGATTATATTTATAAATTCTGGTCAGAATGCACACACACCGTGGTCAGTTTAATACGGTGCCGGGTATATACCGGTAGGCCTGTTATCGACGGCTTAACAGCCTACACGTTTGAGCTACCATCATTCGAGCAGTGTGTGGGCGTGTCTTAGTGTGACGTCACTCAGGCGGAACTACTTTTAATCGTTTTTTCTGCAGCAAGTCACAGCCTTGGAAACTCTATAGAAAACCATCGAACGAACGCAATGGTTTTTTCGTCGTTCGTTTTTTCAATGGTTTTTTTGAAAAAACGAACCAACGATACACCCATCGTTCGTGGCATGGTTTAAACGAAATGGTTTAAACCATGAAAACACGAACGTTAAATGGGAACGCTCCCGAAGCGAAAGACCAAACTAATGTTCCAACTGGGGAGATTAGAAAGATTATTCAACACTATTGGGATTGTAAGATCACACTAATGCTCCTGCTGGGGAAATGTGAAAAGATAATGGTCTCTTTGTGGAAAGTAAAGGTCAATAACAATAATAAGTTCGTACCAAGATATCAAAAGCTAAGTAGAATACCACGCCACAGAATTTGGAGAAAGGTTTTTTGAGTAGAATAAAACGGGTGGGATTAAAAAAAGTTTTGTGCGGGGGCGGGTGATGTTTTCTCATAACCAAGGGAGAGTGGAGTGGGTGTGCTGGTTAAAGAAGGTTGTACATGGAGGATATTGTAAAATCTTCCATAACAGGAGCATTTTATAATTGGAATAGCCCAAAGTATTTTGTAGGAATGTATTCCAGGAGTCGATAGATTGAATGGAAAGAAAATAATAAACATGGTATATTTAAACAAATTATCTATACTTTCTTACAATAATCCTTGTGCATCCAACCTTCAGTCTGTATATTGATATATCACGCATTGTCTGGTGATATCCATTGCTCGTGCTAACTTCGGTATTACTTGATATAACTTGACTACTTTTCTACAATACTTTATAATCTGATAGTCTTCACGTGACATACAGTTATGCATGTAAGAGCTGTAACACAACTCATTTCGTACATTGGCAATGATGCTGAAGAATGAAACACTGTATTTCCTGTTTTGTTGAAGTGATGGTCTCAAACGGTGATGACGTATTATATCTCTCAATCGCGTGACGAATTGTGTATTCATTCATCTGCATGACACGTGAACACTTATCCAGAAATCTAAAGTCGCTTATGTAACACGAAACCAATTAAATTGTCAACGAAAGGACATGTGCCCCGAGGCATGAAGTCCTATATGAAACCCGATATAGCAAATTAAAGCTTGCTCTTCCGACTGTCCTAGTCCAGGGACCTCGAGCTGGCAATTAAGTTGATGTCATGTTACATGAGGGAGGTGAAAGGCTAATTGAATTGTATAAAGATCCCCACCAGCCATTTAATTGTCATGAATGTTGAGGCCGTGCGTGCATTGCATCAAGGGATGGAAGTGGGATTTTACTGTCATGGATGTAGAGGGGGCCTACGTCACCAGTTTTCGGGACAATTCACATGAAAGTATGTTTATCATTACTCGGCGTTGTCACGGTCATGTAGAAACATGAATAGTCATGAATAAATATTACCAATTGTCATAAGATTTCACGAATGTATTAACGAATTCACGATTTCACGAATGTCTTATTCTTCATCGTGTTTTTCCTATGAAGTAGGCTACCGTCTGCAAATTGTCGGGTAGTCAGTGAGTGAGTCCATCCGAATCCTTGCGTCGGCAAAATAAGGAGAACCGTGGACCTTAGAACCTTGATTTTGTTGCATGAAGGTGCATTAGGGGACTGTTACCAACAAGTTTTGAGCTAACCCACTTTTGATGAAAATTTCTGGTGATTTTTGATGGAACTCACTGGTAATTCTGACTTGGGCTGTGCCCATCTTAATATATGGAGGATTTCAACATAACTGTACATATCTGTATTATTGGTCATCTGCTTCATCGAGCTCTTATAGTTGCCAAATCGGCAGAATTTCATTATACATGTATGTACAGTACCGAGAGTTAGACGTCAACTTTTTGTTAAAATATTGAGTTTATTTTTTCGACTCCATTTCAGTTTTTTTCTGTTTTTACGGCCACTCCACTAAGTTGTATTGAGTTTTTGAAATTGTTTACCACCCTGCATAATCAATGCAAAAAAAGTTAATCGCAATATTAGAACAAATCGATCAAGTCTTAAATAAAGGGTTAAGGATGTCCGCTGGTGGTAAATCAAAGTAATTAACTTTTTGAATAATGTGTGTTGTTGCATTCATAATTGTGTAATATGAGGAAAAACAAAGAAAAAAATATAGGTTGGTGTGCATTTTTTAGCTCTAGGCAACGTTAAGTGGACTGACCCATGCTCAATTTGATAACCCAGGAAGCATAGGGAATAGCCCTAGTTTTGAAGCATTTTCATGAAAAATTCATATAAATAGTATTTAACTTTTTCTTATATTCTAACTGTTTGCAGATAATCACAATGTCTATCAAAATTTAGCAAATTGGATGGATGTTGGTGTGCAAAATTCTCGGCTAGAAGGCTTTTAAAGGAAATCCTCATCTCTTATCCTAGGGAAGGGAGATAACCCAACAGAAAAACAGACAAAATGGCTGCCAAAGTCAAAAACCATCAGCGGACATCCTTAAGTACCGGTACCTAGAGTTTTTACCAGAAGTTCGAGTGTCTTTGTATTGTACCAGAAGCTTACAGTGCCAAAGCAGGCACTTGGATCACAGAGTTTATCTACTGCAGGAGTTTCGAGTTAAGAAAATAAATAAATGGGAGTCAAAAAGTTGCTAGCTGACATCATGATCCAGGAATTGTAGGCCTAAGCCTATTTGTAAGGCAATTCATTATGTGTTGAGAATTCTGAAAATTAATACCCTTTGTAAATGTTGAAGCTTATCGACAACAACAACAGCATTGGTCTAATCACGGTGCCTTCTTCTGATTTTAAGAGTCAGTAAAGTCTTGGAAGAGAAGTCTCTCTTCGAGTCCGCCACTGCAGGCTAATAGAGTTTGTGGATTCTTGATCCATGGCACTGAGTGATTTATAGATTTATAGAATTTATTTGCTGATTGCAAGCGCCCATATGAGACATGAGAATCACAGATTAACAGTTAATGATTGCAATTGATTTGACGAATAATTAATCACATATTAATCACAGATTGACTTAGTTAATGATTGCATTTGATTTGACAATGAATGAATAAACTAATCCATACAAAAAACACTGGGTGACAGTGATGAGTGATGAATGGCTGCCATTGTACTGGACCAAGATTTCATCGACGGAGGTGGTTGTCAGATCTGCCTTGGACAGAAAACGCTCGATGACAGTGCTGGTGGTCGTCTTTTCAGAGAATAGGGAAGTTGTGAATTTAACATAAAACTGACTGTTTGCTGAAGCTATCATGGCTCCGTTGGCGAAAATCATTTTGATCAACACCAGGATGAATGCGATCAACCATGCGGACATTTCTAAATTCACTGCCCAGTTGTCTTGTTTTCGAGGAACGAAAGGGGTGTATGGTGAACATACTTCCGTTTGAATTGAGAACTCCGCGTGAAATTCGATATCTAGTTTGCATACGAATAGTTATACTTCTTCACTTCTCAATGCATATTTCGTTAGATTACATTGCGGATGTTCAGTTTGTTGTTATTTACTGTTTTTGCCGTCAGATAAACTACGGAATTGAGACTACAGAATATCCTTCCGGAGCTCCGGCTGGAAAAGTTAATGAGGTAGCTTAGAGGATTCCCAAGAAAGTCCGCCGTTTCACTGGTCAGTTTATGGGGAATCCCTTGAACTTTGTACAACAGGTGTCGCTGCAGTGCTCTTCGAATGGACGGTACAAGAGGCGGCTTTACGAAACGTCTTTACGACAGTCTCGGTATTTTACGAGCAATTAAATCACTGCTTCGCGAAAACAGAATTCGTTATAGGCATTTTTTAGGGATTTTGACACGTCAGTACCAATAATTAATACACATGCGTAATTATTGCTTGCAAAAATACTGATGCGAGCGGGTTACGGGAAACGAACCATTAATTATCAGCGGTCATAGTCAACAGGTCTGCCATATACGTCAGAATGTTGACGCGAATGGTTCGGAAGCTGGAAAAAAATACCTCCGAGTCGACAAATTTTCCTGTCAGTAGTACATGCAATTTCGTGCGCTCTGCATGACGAGGTTAACTTGAAATATCCGATTTCTTCCAACGGTTTTCTCACTTATTTTCGGCTCTGGAATTCCCCGTTTTCACGAAGTGATGATCTAGCCAAGCGTTTTGGGACGATTGAATTGATCCATCTCAATTTGTGAATTGAGTTTGAGCCAGTCGTTTACTAACTTAAGATATTATCAGTTCGGGATAGAACAAGCCCCCTGGGGTTTTATTCCCACCATTTTTTTTACAGCCGTATTCGATATTATGTTTTTATATACATCGTTGAAATGGTGAATGAAAAATCAAGCAATCAACTTGGGGCGAGGGGATTTCCAAGAGTTCAGTGCACGTCGGAGTCCCATAAATGCCTACCCTACTTCGTAGGTCCTGTGACGTTAGTCACACTGCCATGTCGTTTTGTATTCATACAAATGTACGAACCATGCATATCATTTGGTGAATGACAATTTCATCTTCAAACTTCAGCTCAAACGATACCATTATTCCTGGCCAATTTGTAAGACACACAACTATCATGATATCAGTTGGTGTTCTGCATAGATATTCTATTTAATACACATACATGTATTCCTTGTTGGTAAAATTACAGCAGGATATCAGGCCACCCAAACCCGATTAATTGGGTGTAGTACATTTCTATTCCTCCTGCAATATCCACATAATGCTGTCAAAACATGCACGATTTCAACCAATTGACTTGTATTCTAGAATTACAATGAACATGTATGAACAATCTATGGGATCGGCTGAAGGCAATTTGGCTGCTCATATCATAAGACATGCGTCAAAACCAGAAATCGAGCAGTTTAGCAAACCTGCTGCACCATTTAACTGTCTCAAACGCCAGATTATTTCAGTGCTTACATTTCTGAATACAGTGTCGCCACAAAGCCATTGATCATTGTGATGTTCAGGGCAATCGTCGTGATATTCAGGGGAATCATCGTGATATTCTGGGTAATCATCGCGATATTCAGAGAAATCATCAAGATTTTCAGGGGAATCATAGTGATATTCAGGGGAATCACTGAGATGTTCATGGCAATCGTCGTAATATTCAGGGGAATCATTGTGATATTCAGGCGAATGATTGTGATATTCAGAGGAATCGTGATATTCAGGGGATTGATCGTGATATTTAGATAAATAATCGTGATATTTAGGGCGATCATCGTGATATTCAGGAAAATCGTCGGAATATTCAGGGGAATCATCGTGCGATTCAGAGGAACCATCGTGATATGCAGTGAAATCATCATGTTTAGGGGCATCATCGTGATATTCAGAGAAATCCTGGTAATATTCAGGGGAATCATCGTCATATTCAAGGGAATAATCGTGATATTCAGGGAAATGATCGGGCTATTCAAGGGATTGATCGTGATATTCAGGGGATTGGTCGTGATATTGAGGGCAATCATCGTGATATTCAGTGGAATGATCGTGATATCCAGGAGAATGATTGTGATATTCTGGGGAATGATCGTGATATATAGGGGATTGATCGTGATATCCAGGGGAATGATCGTGATATTGAGGGCAATCATCGTGATATTCTGGGGATCATCAACATATTTTATTTTTCATTTTCGTAACCTTATTTAGTTTCAACCTTTGTCTCAACGAAATCAACATGGAATCACGTACGGAAGAATCGAACAGACCTTCTTGAACAGAAAGTAATTTGGTTTGCATCGTGCATTTCTGGTCAACCATCCCAAGAAGCCCTACTATATCACTACGCCCTATCTTGCCGAAATATCATTCTGATATATGAAGCCACATTCTGCGTCGCGTTAAAAACTATCAGCGTGGAGGCATTAAAGTTCTTGACTTCGAGGTTATGAATAAGGCACTTAATTTAGTCTAGTTCGGTCAGCATTTTAATCCCATTACCAAAATCATTTCTAGAAGGTATATCTTGTTGAGTTGTTTAATACAATTGGGAGGTTGCATTTTATTTTAGGGTGTAATTATGATGCTAGGTACCTTGGCTTCAAAGTCCGACTATTCTATGCGTCTATCTGGAAGTTCTGGAGTGAGTTACACAATTACAAGCGTCTAGTACGTCATTCATGATTCAGCCGTCGTCCATTAGAGAATATCCGCGTCCATAATCCAAAGACCTATTTCATATTCCATATAACAGTATTAGCACCAAAATCAAGACAATCATAGTATACATAAACATAGGCTTATTTCCTGCAAGAGAGAAGCGGTCAACAGTTTTCAATGATGCCGGCAAGACATCATGATGTTCCAAAAATATCAAATCCGTATCGCTGATCAGTATCCTTAAACCATAATATTCGTTGTAAAGTCGTCATCTAAAGAATGATGTATCTCAGTCACGCTTTGATTGTGACTGCAATTAATGCAGATATAGATGTGTTCGATTAGATCGTTGGAATAACAAGGTGTTCACCGGGTGTTCTCATCAGAGAATGGTATGAAACGGGCTTAATGTTTATTAGAGATTTGGTGTCAGGGATGTCTTCTGGTTTAATATAGATGAACTAAGTAGACAATATAATCTAACAATAAATATTACCCAAAGTACAACATTGTTGTTAATTGTATAAAGCATAAACTTGGCTCTAAGTTGTTCAAAGAGAAAAGCCCCTGTTTTAGCGGGGATTTTCGCTCTCCGATATCAATAAATGGCACTTGGACAGTGTTTCTGCCAAGGCCGGATATTTTTACAACATTTCACAATGTATTTTGCATGGACATGAACTAGAAGAGTACTCCAGTTATCTGAGGGTTATCTAGCATACACTACCACTTGAAAATAAAATACGAGGAATGAAATTAAAAATATTACTCAATATATGCCCTTGTTTATAAAAAAAATACTTATTTCGCATAAAGCTGAAACCCTCTCCTCGATGTCTCTTTTTGTAATGAAGAGGATAATGTACAGCATACCATGTTTGACTGTTCACAATCTTTGTTCTTTTGTTAGTCATTCCTGGAATGGATTAACAATGGTTTCAATGCCATATTTAGTATCCTCCGAAATGTTGTTGGAGGTGGTGAAATTTAGGATACCCTAGGCTGCAATGCAATGGCTATGTGTTATGTTGTACTCCAGGCAAAATACTAACTATATTGTAGCCGTTGCGCCAGTAACTAGCCCATCTATTTGTTGAATGTTGTTAAATTCCCTGGTAAGATAACAAAGACAAAGCTCTCTCATAAATGTTATACATGTAACATGAACATATCGAAAGTTATTGCTAAATTCTAGTTGTTTTGTACGTCATACCTTATTGTCGCCTATCACTTACGTACGGTTCTTAAAACCTACAATGCTGTGATATATTTTGAGCTCGTGGTCCGTATTCGTTTCTGAAAATTTTACTCGAGATACATAACCTTCGGAAACTGTTCCGGCGCGTACTCGCGTGTAACTATACAGAAACCAGGAAGTTATCAACGTAAAGTTCTGTTCAGTCACATTTTGTTCGATAAATAATAATCAGCGCGACTCGGCAACATCTGCAACATCTGGTTAAAGTTGTGGTAAGTTGTGTGGGTCTGTTCAGTTTCTATAGCAAATCCATTTTCAGGGTTTCTGCTAATAACTCAGAAACTCCAGCCGTTCGATCCAGTCGAGTGAAATGTCCCCCTTGGCTGGACGACTGAAGTTGCTGCGTTACTACCTTGATCTACTTTATAAAATGCGCAACCTAGTTAAATATATTATTGTAATCGATATTGATAAGCCATTGTTTGTGCATTGCCAAAATATCAACATCTTATGGAACCTGCATTGTGAAAATAAATCTATATGCTCTCCCAAAGAGACATACATAGACTCACCTAGATGCGTTATTTCCTAGAAATATAATAAAACCTATATTGAGAAATATCCTATCTTAGGGTATCAGGTGTCAACGAGGACACTGGATTTGCTTGACTAGTTCAACCTAACTGAGATAATATTATAGTCCTTATGTAAACTCACGCAGATAATTGCTCGAGACATTGCCAGTTGTAAAATATAACATATTGTGAGCTTTATAGTAAAATTCATTTAATTCGGGGGTATATGAGGAGGCATAAGGATGCTTGAAATGCTGTCGAATCAATGGGTCAGCTACGGATGTGAAATAAGACGAATGAGCGGACGGCATTTTTTAGTGTGTTGTTCATGCACCAAAGATCGAGCATATATTGCACACAGCTGACAAAACAGTACGGGGGATCCTCAAAAAAATCTTATAGGATCCTATAAGATAAAATCGTATAGGATCCTATAAGATTTTGGCCCAAAATCCTATAAGATTTTTTAATAGGATCCTATAAGATTAAAATCCTATAAGATTGAAATCCTATAAGATTGAAATCCTATAGGATTTTTTAATAGGATCCTAGAAATTCGGATCCTATAAGATTAAAATCCTATAAGATTGAAATCCTATAGGATTTTTTAATAGGATAAAAATCTTGTATGATTTTTTAATAGGATCCTATAAAATTTAGTTATGGAATGGATTCTTAGAAATCTACAGGATATAAAGTTTCTATAGGAATATTTGGATGAGTGATATAGGTCATCTTTTATAGTAACTCCATGAAATACAAAATGCCCCTGTGCTGTAAAATAGTAAATACATCAGAAAATGTATAGGCATAAACATTGCTTGTTTTGGATGTAGCACAGCTATGTTAAAGATAATCTGGTAAATAACTAACGCATACACAATGTAGAAAGAAGAACAAACAAATACATATAATAAATATTTCTTTATTATGTACATGTGCACTTTTGAGATATAAACGGAGGAACATATGAGGACATCATTATCTCTCCATCAGTTTTCCGTACAATTTCTGCTCGCCATCGAGTTTCGACTTCATTGTTTCCCGAATGACTTTCACGGAACTTGGGAATTTCTTCAGGCAGTAGTCTGTAAGAGAATGAAATAATTTGCAGTTAGCCACTGAATATCAATATATTCAATCACAACATTTCAAACTATAAGCTATCAAAAACATGGTCATTGAACTTGGGATTAATTATCAGATGTTTGGAATATTTATGAAGAAAAGTTTTTACCTTGGATGGCTTGATCTTTTCTTGGTCAATTGCAGGCTTAGCCTCTACCTCTCTTGTCGCATTGGGTTTCATCCCTGTCAAAGTATGGGAGGCCATTTCATTCCTCATGAACAATGCACTCATTAGGTCCATGGTCATCTTTCTCGGATGAAATACGAGAGATCCTGAAGGATCTTGGCGCCCACCATTGTCCGATAATTGTAAGCTAATGACAAGAGGATCTTTTTGTCCATTGTTACTGAGACGATTGAGTTGTAATTTTGTTTACAGAATTTCGAATCTGAGCGAAAAAGATCGAAAAAGCGACACTGGAAAACACCAAGATATAATCTTTCTAAGTTTCGGGAGTTTCAAGATTTCTAGAAACTGAACTTATGTCAGTTGTTATAGTACAAGAGAAATGAGCAAAGTTAGTCTGAAAGTGAATGTACATGTACGGAGGATCCTTCGTCTTCGTTTTGTAGTATTTTTATTTTATTTATTTTTTGCACGTGTCATCATTGGGTACTGGAAGCGAAGAAAAATCTCTTTGACACTTTGGCATACTTAAGATTTTATAATTTGGAACGAATGCTAATTCTGTTCTGTTTACTGGACTAGTTTGAGATATCTCTTTTAAGATACCATGCTCGAAAATAGTAAGATGGTACAATACTTAATACTGAAGGGATCCGGTCCGCGCAGTAATGTTGAAACTTCGAATTTGAAAGTGTCTGAATCTTGATTATTTCCCTTGGATCGAAACATGCAGTAGTTTACAGTTGTCGAGTTGTGACATTCTGTCACAAGAGTGACGTCCCTGCATGTAGCTGACCTGCCGGCAGACGAAAGGGTGGGGCAGTTCACTTGCAACTGCATGGACTAAAAAAAACTGATTTAAAATTTGACGAAATACATTTTAATTCCGAATTATTTTAACTCCTTGATATGGAAGGTGAAGATATGGATATTCTCTATAGTCAATATATAGAATATTCCCGACCCTTTAATCCATCGACTCTTGTGATGCAACGTCACAACTCGGGAACACCGTATTAATTGGATTTTCGAATCGGACTGGAAAAGGTATCTTGCACAACTAGGCCCCATGTGGGACCTGTGTACCAAATTTCAGAACGATCCATGAAATGTTTCCTGAGAATTCAAGATAACAGTGTTTCAAGGGGAAATTCAAGATGGGCGCCTGGTGGCCATATTGGATTTTCGAAACGGACCAGAAAAGGTATCTTGCACAACTAGGTGACATGGGTAACTTGTGTACCAAATTTGATAAAGATCCATGCGGTAGTTCCTGAGAAATCGCAATAACAAAGTTTCATGGGGAAATCCAAGATGGCCGCCTGATGGACATATTGGATTTAGGAATCGGACCAGAAAGGTATGTTGCACAACTGGACCACAAGGGCAACCTGTCTAGTACATTTGAGAAAGATCCAGGCCGTACTTCCTGAGAAATCACGATAACAAATTTTCATGAGGAAATCTAAGATGGCCGCCTGGTGGCCATATTGGATTTTCGAATCGGACCAGAAAAGGTTTCTTGCACAACTAGACCCCAAGGGGAACCTGTGTACCAAATTTGAGAAAGATCCATGCAGTAGTTCCTGAGAAATCGCGATAACAAGGTTTCATGGGGAAATCCAAGATGGCTGCCTGGTGGCCATATTGGATTTTCGAATCGGACCAAAAAAGGTTTCTTGCACAACTAGACCCCAAGGGGAACCTGTGTACCAAATTTGAGAAAGATCCATGCAGTAGTTCCTGAGAAATCGCGATAACAAGGTTTCATGGGGAAATCCAAGATGGCTGCCTGGTGGCCATATTGGATTTGCGAATCGGACCAGAAAAGGTTTCTTGCACAACTAGACCCCAAGGGGAACCTGTATGCCAAATTTGAAAAGATCCATGCAGTAGTTCCTGAGAAATCGCGGTAACAAGGTTTCATGGGGAAATCCAAGATGGCTGCCTGGTGGCCATATTGGATTTTCGAATCGGACCAGAAAAGGTTTCTTGCACAACTAGACCCCAAGGGAAACCTGAGTACCAAATTTGAAAAAGATCCATGCAGTAGTTCCTGAGAAATCGCGGTATCAAGGTTTCATGGGGAAATCCAAGATGGCTGCCTGGTGGCCATATTGGATTTTCGAATCGGACCGGAAAAGGTTTCTTGCACAACTAGACCCCAAGGGGAACCTGGGTACCAAATTTGAAAAAGATCCATGCAGTAGTTCCTGAGAAATCGCGGTAACAAGGTTTCAGGGAGGGAATCCAAGATGGCTGCCTGGTGGCCATATTGGATTTTCGAATCGGACCAAAAAAGGTTTCTTGCACAACTAGACCCCAAGGGGAACCTGTGTACCAAATTTGGAAAAGATCCATGCAGTAGTTCCGGAGAAATCGCGGTAACAAAGTTTCATGGGGAAATCCAAGATGGCCGCCTGGTGGCCATATTGGATTTTCGAATCGGACCAGAAAAGGTTTCTTGCACAACTAGACCCCAAGGGGAACCTGTGTACCAAATTTGAAAAAGATCCATGCAGTAGTTCCTGAGAAATCGCGGTAACAAGAATTGTTTACGGACGGACTGACGGACTGACTGACTGACGGACTGACGGACGGACTGACGGACGACGGACCACGGACGAAAAGTGATTTGAACAGCCCACCATCTGGTGATGGTGGGCTAAAAAGATACAAAATGTGTACTGACAATTGGATTGATAATATTCAGTCAGAATGTTAATAGTCATAAATTGCAGAATCATGTTGACAAAGGATCAAATCTCATTGAATTATTATTTACTAAGATTAATTACATTAAATGATTATTTACAAGTGATCGCTTGTTAACCATTAAAAGTCAGTGTCATTTAATATGCATTTTAATGGTTAGCAAACTTGCAAAAAAACAAATTTAAAATCTTACCAGTAAATATAGATGAGAGAATTAATGAGAAATCTTCTCAATGGTCAAAATAATTAATTATTTGATAATAGCCTAGGGATTTAGCTGAATAGTCATGATAGTTGAATTTATACTTACATCATCTGACTCGTCATAAACAGGTGCCACTGGAAGGTTTCCTTGTCGCTGCTTTTTTAACTTCTCAAGGATGTTGTTTGGCTCATTCTTCCGGGCATCACAAACTGTCTTGCTCATCTTCTTTGTAGGCTCTCTGATCTCCTGTGGGGAAAACAATTACTACCATATCATATCGCGATTTATTTCGAAAATAAACTCAACAATTTTCAAATCAATTGTATACTAACTTTAAATATTGAAATAAGCAATGTGAAAATGCAATGCAATGCGTAACCAAACAACCCGGAAATAATAAATGACGTTTGACTTCATTCAGATAATGTGTATGAAAGAATGTACAGTACACGATAACCCCCCCTCCCCCCATCACAATTGAAAAGTACACATAAATGGGGTACAACACGTATTAAGGTTTAGGCAACAATACCAATTTACGTTTATATTGATATGTAAGAGGAATACGATGGAGTGTTGAATGGAGTGAACAACGGACGATACTAACCACAATTT